>SJYX01015604.1:225611-238140 GCA_006410675.1 Oreotragus oreotragus
AAAAAAAAATTAACCTAGTAGATTTGAAGATGTAATTGTCTTTATTAGGTGATTCATGAATCAGGCAGCAGCCCGTCTAGCAACTAGCAGGGTGCTCCAAGGAGATGTACAAACTGGAAGATTTATATAGGAAGAAGGATGAGGCAAGGGAGCTTTTAACAAGAGAAAAGAAAGGATTTTGAGGCCTGGACTTCCATTTTGTGAGGGAGAAGGGATGTTAGAGTTGTATCATGCAGATTTCTTCTTCGTCTGGGGTTACAGAGGCCTTACGTGGCAGATTACCTCATTGGTGTAGACCAGACAATTCCAGACTGGTACTTTTCTGGAAAAGGCCGAAAGTTCAATTGCGTTAGGTATTAAATCTAGATTTGCCATCATGGGCTTTAGCACAAGTAATGCCATTTTGGCCCTGTGTTTTTCTCTTTAATAAATACCCCCTTTTGATCAGATTATCAGCCTAACTGAGCAAGACAATAAAAATTTTAAAGCCTTAGCGTTAGTCTCAGCTACTGCATTTATTGACCTTTGATATGGTAATCATAGATCATGATCATGATGTTTTTGCTGAACCATAGTGTTATTCACAGGTCACAACTTCAGATCCACAATTTTTAAGTTGGTTATTCTCATTGCTTCTTTTCTGATGTTTTGGTCTTAGGGAGATCATGTTCCTCCTGGTCAGTGGCTGCGAACATGCATTTGAAACTCATGAGAGGATACAGTGCACCAGGGAGATTATTATTCTTATAAACGGAATAATTTCCAGTGTTTGCAGTGCATTTCAGAACCCTGATCTCCAAGACCCAAACCAATCAAAGGAACCCTTTGAAGGAGTCACGCTTTTAAGCTAAGGGGCTTACTCATTGATCTTACATACTTGAGTTTCAGCTTCCCCAGAAGTGTCAATCCAGGTACAGCAAGTACAACACAGCACAGGTACCTCCTTGCTCAGCCCAAGAATGATCAAGAGCTATTCTATTATCAAAAACGAGCTTGGCCTGAGAGTCCAATAATTTTTTTGGAGGAAGCTAATATCTTCATAATGGAATCTGCAGTGTGTCTAAGAGTTAAGGAAATGTTCCTAATCATAATCTTATTTGTTATTAACTCTTAACCAGGGAAGTGGAGTCCTGCCAGAGGAATCAGTTCCTGAATCCTGAATGCCTCCTGGTGGGTCCTTCCTTGAGGCTAAGGAGCATAGTTAGGTAGCCTAAGATGGGAGAGTCCAAGAGTTTTTTGGAGGAAGCTAGTATCTTCATAATGGAATCTGCAGTGTCTCTAAGAGTTAAGGAAATGTTCCTAATCATAATCTTATTTGTTATTAACTCTTAACAAGGGAAGTGGAGTCCTGCCAGAGGAATCAGTTCCTGAATCCTGAGTGCCTCCTGGTGGGTCCTTCCTTGAGCCTAAGGAGCATAGTTAGGTAGCCTGAGATGGGAGCCAGCCGTCCTGGCATTGATAGGCCTAAGGAGAATAGGGAGAATGATTACTGCCACAAACACAAGACTTACCAGGGCACAGTTCATTCCTGTTTGGAGGTATACTGAATGGCTTCATTCACAAGGGCTGTTGTGTTTACCCATTCAAGTCAGGAGTCAATCAGATTTTTAGCATACATTGGAAGACGATGTCCTAACCTGCAATACAGTCATCCTAAATTCTAGAGGTTGCTCCCTCACACCCCTGTACAATGCCTTACAGAAATGACAGCATTATCTTCCCAGGCCAATGAAAATGTGAAGAAAAAAAAAAAAGGAAGGTTTTCATGTTTAGCTAAAGGAGGAAGTGTTGATCTGGCATCTTGAACTGAAGCAGTCTATTTACGTTGATGTCAGCTACTTCCCTTCCCTGAGTCAGTGGTCTCCAGCATTTGCATAAGCCCAGGTGTCAGGTGGAGTCCTCCTGAACTGTGAGATGTGTGTCAGTACGTTCTAGTTTTGCAGCAATGTCAGTGGTCAGGAGTTCATGGTGAGGTCCTTTCCAATGGGGCTTTAGGGCTGTCTTTAAGCTGTCTTCCAGATCAGAAGGGTGGGAGAAAATTGGAAACATTAGTTGGGTGAGTTGTAGCCAGATATTTGAGGAAGCTAGAACAATTCAAGATCCAAGTTCACAGGTATCTAACAAAACCCCAAAGATAATTAACAGGACCAGAATCTAATATTTGCAAAGTTGGAAACATAGTTTTTCTCTCTACAATTACTTCCATTTTTTTACCAAATATAATCTTAGTGAAACTCATTTGTTTATATATAACTTAGCCTGCTTATTTTTTATTATTACTTATTTTTAATTGAAGGATAATTGCTTTACAGAATTATGTGGGTTTTTGCCAAACATCAAACATGAATCAGCCATAGGTATACATATCCATAGGTATTCCCTTCCTCTTGAGCCTCCCTCCCATCTTCCTCCTATCTCACCCCTCTAGGTTGTTACAGAGCCCTGGTTTGAGTTCCCTGAGTCTTACAGCAAATTCCCACCAGCTATCTATTTTACATATGGTAATGCAAGTTTCCATGTTGCTGCCTACTCATTGGTATAAGTAAAGCAAGAATAATGATTGATCATAAAAATTATCTTTTAAGACAGCTTTGCTGAAACCTTATAAGCCAGGTACCAGGCTGATTTTTCCAAGCAGTTGCTTAAAGCTCTATGGTCATATGTAAGTCTATTCACAACTCTCTCAAAGATGACATTGCAGTCAAAGTGATGGGGATATAACTAGTCTTTCTAATTGTGCCCTATTACAAGGAGAACAGAATCTTACTAAACTTAGGTAGACAAATATATTGTCACAAAAATAATACTTGCTGAAAATTTCTGAATTTTGGAAGAATCAGGTAGGAAGAAAACATCAGTGTTTCATTGTTGTAAAGCATAATTTACTAGGTTCATGTAGGTCATAAATAGCTTAAAAGTCTCCTTAAATCTGGAAAAATGAAACATTGGAGCACCCTCCTTGGTTTAGTGGTTTCATGTAACTGTACTTGTTCTGCTTGCACTCAGTTTTTCCGTTAGTCCTCTCCATCTTGCCTGGTGATTGAGGGTGACAAGGCAGTGATAATTCCCAGAAGTCTGCCAGATTTTCATTAAGGCTGATATGATTTGCCCAGTGAAGTGGTACCTCAATCACTGGGGACAGTGGAAGTTGTATCCCAATCGAAAAACACATTTTCTAATGCTTTCTTTGCCACTGTGAGGGCACCAGCCTTGTGACAGGGGATGGCTTCAGCCCATTTAGACAACATGCATACATACAATAAGAACACACTGAAAACTCACACTGAGGGACAGCTGAACAAATTTCTGCTGTAGATGTTCAAAGGGTCCCCAGGGAGGGGATATTTGAGACCTCTAAGGATGAAAATAGTTGTGCTTAAATGTACTATGATAGATGAGGAAATGCAAAGACCTAAGAATGGGGTTTACCAGAGGGTCAGGAAGAACGAACTAAGTGGTTGTCTTGGGTTTCCCATAGTTGGAACTGTTTGTCTCATTTGTGGTTATTGTTTACTCATCTTAATTTCTCTGATTCAAGAGCAGATGGTTGCCATGTTACAAGGACATCAGGATGGCAAAAGTTTGGTAATGAGAGGTCATTTTTTGCAGAAGCAGAATGGACTTTATCCACCTGTGCCACAATCGTTACGGATTCTGTGGTGCTGTTTTAACATGAAAGTCAGGAAGGGCACCCCCGCCCCCCAGTCCCGCCGCCAACACACACACACAGTTCTCAAGTTCATTTATTCCTCTTAGTGTTAGCATCAATTTTGATGACAGGCAACAGTTTATGGCAGGGCATATCAAACTTCTAGGATTTCCACATATTTTCATGTATTCCTAAATAGACACAATGTCACAACTTCTTATTTGACTGTGTTTCCCATGTGATTGAACATATTGAATATCAAGTAAGTCTGATTAGCTTGACAAATAGTTTGGAATGTTCCAGGGATTCTCTGGAAAAATCCCACAGTTGCTTCCAGGTCATAAAGACTTTATTTTTAGAATTTGATTTGGAGAAGTTTGTCAAAGACATCCGGGCTTCCCAGGTGACACCAGTGGTAAAGAACCCATCTGGCAATGCAGGAGACATAAGAGGTACAGGTTCCATCCCTGGGTTGGGAAGATGCCCTGAAGGAGGCCATGGCAACCCACTCCAGTGTCCTTGGCATGGAGAGCCCAACAGACAGAGGAGTCTGGGGGGCTACAGTCCACAGGCTCACAAGGAGTCAGACGTGACTGAAGCAACTTAGCATGCATGCAGCACACGCATCAAAGATATCAAAAGGTTTGAACACTTGACTAAATGGGATCACAATATGAAACAAGTTATCTATTCAGCAATTGAAAGAAATTAAGTTTTAGTTTTGTATAAGTACACTGATATTAAAGCATAATTAAAAGATAAACCCTTATAATAGTTTAATTTTTGCCTGCCTGATAACACAAGGAAAAATTATCTTTCTCTCTTCAGCCTTTTATACATACTTTTGGAGCTTTTTATATACTTTTGATTTATTCTTTATACCCAGAAGTTCTAGTTTAAACAAAATTACTCTAATTTCCCTGAACACAAATGCATCTTTATTTCTCATCTTTTTCTTTTTTTTTTCATTTTTATTTATTTATTTTTTTCATCTTTTTCTTTAGTCAAAAACACATCCTACTTTTCTTCTTTCTCTCTTCAGCCTTTTATACATACTTTTGGAGCTTTTTATATACTTTTGATTTATTCTTTATACCCAGAAGTTCTAGTTTAAACAAAATTACTCTAATTTCCCTGAACACAAATGCATCTTTATTTCTCATCTTTTTCTTTTTTTTTTCATTTTTATTTATTTATTTTTTTCATCTTTTTCTTTAGTCAAAAACACATCCTACTTTTCTTGCATAAGGAAAGGTTCCCCCCCCTTTTTTTTTTGGTTTTTACAATTTTCAATTATATTTGAATTCCTAATCCTTTAGAAACTTTGATTTTTAGTGAAAATTTAGGAAATAAAAAATCATGGACTGTCTTTTAAATGACTATTTTTTAAAATGGCTGTTACATTAACAAAATAATAAATATTTTTATAATCTCTATAGACATGGAAATTTCTCAACATGACACTAAACATGTTTGCTGGTAGAACCAAATTTATCTTTAGTATCTTTGTAATAAGAAGCCCAAAGTAGATAAACCCATGTTTGTTAATGTTTCCATATTTTTTTTCTTATTTGGAAATACTCTATAGATATTCAATGAATTCTCATCATTTAACTTAACTTAGCAAAGCTCTAAGATACCAAAAAGAATTTTGGAAGGTATTTTTAAGTACATATACTATAAAACGTAATTACTGCTAAAATGTTTTTCTGTATCTCTTATCCAAATTACACTGCATCTATCTGAGTCATTTGCTCCCACAAATTAGGTTTAGATTACCTATGAAAACTTCATCATACGAAGTTATGTTTCTTCCTGACAAATTTTAAGCCTATGTAGAATAAAAGTATTACATTTAAAGCTGATAGCTCCAAAGAGATATCTGTTTTAGTAACCAAACAAAGTTAAACTAGCTTTTATTTACCAAAGATAATCTTAGATCGAAGAATATTTGAAATGCAAAATAATCATTTGAACTTGAAATAATCATTTGGGTTGGTTTCTGTATTTCTGATGAGAGTTTTAGAATAGTCAGTCCTTAAAGTGCTTGACCTTCAACCCAATTAAGTAGAGTTCCTTTACAGATTAATTTTGATATGCTATCTTCAGTTCAGTTGCTCAGTCGTGTCTGACTCTTTGTGACCCCATGAACCACAACATGCCAGGCCTCCCTTTCCATCACCAACTCCTGGAGTTTACCCAAACTCATGTCCATTAAGTCGATGATGCCATCTAACCATCTCATCCTCTGTCATCCCCTTTTCCTCCTGCCTTCAATCTTTCCCAACATCAGGGTCTTTTCAAATGAGTCAGCTCTACTCATCAGGTGGCCAAAATATTAGAGTTTCAACTTCAACATATAGGGGTAGAAAAATACCACTTATCTACAACATACATACATATGGGCATATGGGCAGACACATAGACTCAGACACCTTATAATTTTCAATATCTATTGAGGAGACTTGTAGATTTGCGGGACTTCTCATTAGCCCAATTTCCAAATGTTTTCTGTTTTCCCTTCTGATGAGAGCTGTTTGTATTTCAAATATTCTTAAGTTCTAGACGAGATGGATGTAGAAAATCTATATCACAAAGACACAAAGAAGGTATCCAAGATTCTTCTGACATGGAGTTTTGGGAGCCAGATTTGCAGGACATTTCTGTTTCAAGTGTCCCGATACCTATGAGTATTTTGAGATAAATACTTACTTTTAGGATTGGCAAAAGGACTGACATCCTTAGTCCACATATTACTGGAATGTTTCTTTCCATCCTGGTATACCTAGCTTAGGAGGAGGACTTTAAAAAAAAACAAACAAAAAAACCCCTAGCAGGCACTGATAGTCATGACCAAATTTCAGACTTGTGAACTCCCATTTTATTTTTTGCCTTTTTATTTATTCATGGATTTCAGGAGGTAATCCATTTATAAAACCTTTTGAGGATCCTCCTTGCATTTAGGAAAGTAATTATGGCCTTTCAATTGACCTTTGACCTAGAAGTGAAAGGTGTCTAAGTAAAGTCTCCTGTAGTCCCAAGGTATCCCTATTTTAAAATGTAGAGTACTCAAATAAAAAGGGATTGAGCGGAGCCATAAAGAAAGGGGATCGAGTGGAGCCATAGGGAGGATGCCGGTCATCAGGAGACTCCAGCCTCTGGCATCTGATGCCTGATGATCTCAGATGAACCTGATGTAATAATAATAGAAATAAAGTGCACAATAAATATAGTGCACTTGAGTTGTCTCAAATCTATCCCTCCTCCGAGTGCATGGAAAAACTGTCTTCCACAAAATCAGTCCATGGTACCAAAAAGGTTGTGGACCTCTGTATATATCAGTCTTACCACATTTTTGTTTCAGGCACCTTTAATCTCTAATTTATCAGTAGCCTTTTGCAATGATTCAGTGAAGCTATTTTGGAATTTTGAAAACATTTAGAGGCTTCTGCATAATCCTTGTTTTTTATTTTCCCCATAATTTTTGCTTTTAAGTGCACTTTTTAAATGATTTTATCTGTTTGGAACATTCCCCCATAATGGTCATTTTTAATTCTAGGTAGTTTTTAGTAAAACTTTGCCATTTTGTTAAATATATTCAGCTCCTAGGACTATCGTTCTTAAACATAAAATAAGAAGTTATGCGAGAAAGTAACACACTCCACTCTTTGGATGTAACATACACTATTTCTTTAATCTGGGCCTTTGGGTTTCTCAGAGCCACATTAATCAGCTTCCAGTTACTTCTGATACTCCCATCAATAACTTTTCTTTATTTAATATCTACCAGAGGCTTCCCACTGAACCCAGTCCAGCAAATGTCAGACTCAGTCTGGTTCTTGAATCAGACAGTCTGATCCCAGACACAGTCCTGTTCTTAAGTTAGACCCAGTTTAANCCATCAATAACTTTTCTTTATTTAATATCTACCAGAGGCTTCCCACTGAACCCAGTCCAGCAAATGTCAGACTCAGTCTGGTTCTTGAATCAGACAGTCTGATCCCAGACACAGTCCTGTTCTTAAGTTAGACCCAGTTTAACTCCAAGGTAACCACCACTGACTCCTGTGGAACTTTGGACTGAGGAAAACCCAGCAGACCTCAGAAAATGAGGATCACGGACAGATTCCACACAAGTGGAGCAGTGTAGCTGCCAGCAGTTCCCAGCATGCAATCTGTGGAAGGATCACAAGCAAAGAATTATTGACTAAACCATCAGCCATTCCCAGTGTGAAATCCAGAGGCAGAGGCCTAGGGTTTTCCACCCAGGGAATTACTATCTGAAAAGCCAATGAGATCCAAAACTCGAAAGCAGAAATGTGGAGGTCAACCAAGAGGAACTCACCAATAGACCTTGGATATGGGAGAAAGGCAGTGAACTCAAAGGATCACAGCACGCCTCACCTATGTTTCTCCTTACCCCCAGATCCCATCAGAAGTTCACCTCAGATCTCGTTGCCACTGATTTGTTAAAAAACAAAACTCAGCTGATTAAATTTGAATCTCTAATTAGCTTTCTTAGATGATTCTTGAATCAAACAGCATCCCATCCAGCAATTAGAAGGACATTCTAAGGGGTTGTACAAAATGGAAGGTTTATGTAGGAAGAAAGGTGGGTCAAGGGAGCTATGCACAAAAGAAAAGAAAAAAATTATCTTCAGGTTATCCAATTTCCATGGTGGTGTCTGTGTGTGTTGTGTTAGTCATGCTCAGTCATGTCCGACTCTTTGTGATCCCATGGACTATATGTAGCCCAACAGGCTCCTCTGTCCATGAGATTCTCCAGGCAAGAATACTGGAATGGGTTGCCATTTCCTTCTCCAGGGGATCTTCCTGACCCAGGGATTGAACCAGGGTCTCCCATGTTCCAGGCAGATTCTCTACCATCTGAGCCATCGTGACAGAGAGAATGGCAAGGGGTACATGNTGTATGGGGATGATCTGGAGGGAAGATGTGGGGTGGGAGGTGGGAGGGGGGTTCATGTTTGGGAGTTCATGTAAAAAAATAAATAAATACAAAAAAAAATAAAAATAAAAAATAAAATAAAATGGATTGGAATGGGTGAATTTAACTCAGATGACCCTTATATTTACTACCGTGGGAAAGAATCCCTTAAAAGAAATGGAGTAGCCATCACAGTCAACAAAAGAGTCAGAAATGCAGTACTTGGGTGCAATCTCAAAAACGACAGAATGATCTCTGTTCATTTTCAAGGCAAACCATTCAGTATCACAGTGATCCAGGCCTATGCTCGACCAGTAACACTGAAGAAGCTGAAGTTGAATGGTTCTATGAAGACCTACAAGACTTTCTAGAACTAACACCCCAAAAAGATGCCCTTTTCATTATAGGGGGCTGGAATGCAAAAGTAGGAAGTCAAGAAACACTTGGAGTAACAGGCAAATTTGGCCTTGGATACAGAATGAAACAGGACAAAGGCTAATAGAGTTCTGCCAAGAGTATGCACTGGTCATAGCAAAGACCCTCTTCCAACAACGCAAGAGAAGACTCTACGCATGAACATCACCAGATGGCCAACACTGAAATCAGATTGACTATATTATTTGCAGCCAAAGATGGAGAAGCTCTATGCAGTCAGCAAAACAAGACCAGGAGCTGACAGTGGCTCAGATCATGAACTCCTTATTGACAAATTCAGACTTAATTTGAAGAAAGTGGGGAAAACCACTAGACCATTCAGGTTATGACCTAAATCAAATCCCTTAGGATTATACAATGGAAGTGACACATAGATTCAAGAGACTAGATCTGATACAGAGAGTGCCTGATGAACTATGGATGGAATTTTGTGACATTGTACAGGAGACAAAAATCAAGACCATCCCCAAGAAAAAGAAATACAAAAAAGGCAAAATGGTTGTCTTAGAAGGCCTTACAAATAGCTGTGAAAAGAAGAGAAGAGAAAAGCAAAGGAGAAAAGGAATGTTATAACCATTTGAATGCAGAGTTCCTAAGAATTACATGGAGAGATAAGAAAGCCTTCCTCAGTGTTCAGTGCAAAGAAATAGAGGAAAACAATAAGATAAGAAAGACTAAAGATCGCTTCAAGAAAATTAGAGATACCAAGGGAACACTTCATGAAAAGATGGAATAGAAATAATAAATTCAAGTTTTAAAAATAGTTCCTTAAACTAAAGGAAATGAGGTGTAATGAAAGATGTAGGTATAAATATCTCACTAGGGGCTTCCCCAGTGGCTCTGCAAGGTAAAGAATCCACGTGCAATGCAGAACACTCAGGAGAAGCAGTTTTGATACCTAGGTTAGGAAGATCCCCTGGAGGAAGACATGGCAAAGCACTCCAATATTCTTACCTGGAATATCCCATCGACTGAGGAGCCTGGAAGGATACATTCCACAGAGTCTCAAAAAGTCAAACATAACTGAACAAGTACACACAATCTCACTAAAATAGCAGGAAGCTGGAATTCACTTTGATAAAGAATGGTTGTGTTGCCTTCAAAGACAGAGAAGAATGAGGAAAATTGAGGTAGAGAACTTGAGGAAAACATTCTCAGTTGCTGAATTGCATAATTTGGCCATGATTGTAATTGGGTGCTGCTGGGTAGGTATCAGGATTTCTTAGTGGGAGAAATCATTTCAAAAGGAGAGAAAAGATCAACAGAAAAAAAAAAAAGGTTCCTTTTTGCTGTTGTTTGTCCTAACCATGAATTCTTTTCTTGCTTCTAGAATCACTCCTGTCTTTTTAAGCACTACACTAAAATGTACAGTTAATAAGAGTGCACTCCTGTTCTTATATGCCATGTTCTTTTGGTCAATTGTATGTCCAGTAGTCAGTGCCTGACCCCACTGGACCAAATAGAGCCCTTCACCAAGGCATTTGCAATTTGGAATAAGAATAAAAAAAAAAGGTTCCTTTTTGCTGTTGTTTGTCCTAACCATGAATTCTTTTCTTGCTTCTAGAATCACTCCTGTCTTTTTAAGCACTACACTAAAATGTACAGTTAATAAGAGTGCACTCCTGTTCTTATATGCCATGTTCTTTTGGTCAATTGTATGTCCAGTAGTCAGTGCCTGACCCCACTGGACCAAATAGAGCCCTTCACCAAGGCATTTGCAATTTGGAATAAGAATAACCAGGAATCATTTTTTCTCTGGTGTGGGATTCTGTCAAAGGTGAAAATTAGACTCTGTGAGACTGCTTTTTTCACTATGTAGGATGGAGAGTGTGAAGTGAGAACAGAAGAAATACTGAAAAAAGAAAAGCACACAAAAGAAAATGAGAAAGGACAATTACTTAGGTGTTACAGCTCCATTCCAGAACCTCCTATATTGTGGATGTCCAATCTTAAGTTGGAAGTATACTGTTGTATCCTAGTGTATGTCACAAAATAATTCTCTTTGTTTCTGATTTTTAAAAAGACATTTATTAAAAAAATGGTTAAACTTTACAAAACTGTAATGAAAACTACACTTCTTAATCCCCTGCAATAAGCTGGAGCCATATCCACTAGAATATACATGGAAATGATGTAGGTTATTTTCTGGCCAAGTGAGCTAAGAAGTATGGATGCTTTTTCTACCTGTTTTTTTTTTTTTTTTTAAACCTTGATGAAAAATTATCTGAAGCCCTAGGGAAATTCAGAAATACAAAAAAGAAATAGTTGAAATCCTTGAACTTTCAAGTGTTGAAAAAGCAGTTAAAGGAAAGCAACAGCTGCTGTAGATATTGGCATAACAGAAAGACAGCCCTGATCTTGTTTTTACTGAAACTGTAGAAAATATTTGTTACAGAAACTAGTGTTACTCTATCTCTCTAAATATTGCACCAAGAAATTCAAATAAAATTTGAATTTAACTATATCATAATGAAGAACCTCGGTGTGATAGTCATTATTTTGTTTGTTAAACATTAACAGATTTTTTTTTTTTTTTTGAAGCATAATATTCTAAATGGTCCCCTTGTAGGACCAAATGATCAGTTCTGGTCAAGACTTATCAGCAGAATTGGCATAAATCATTTCCTTGTAAGAGGTTTAATTTGCACTGTGAAACAAAATTGAAAAAATTTTCCCCATTCTTCTTTTCCTTTGATAACTCTATATATAGCCACTTCTTTGCAATTGTAACGCCTTTCTGATTCTTATATTATTATTTATGTTGTATCTCAGTGCTTTGTTTCAGAATGTTTCTTTTGTTGTATCTTTAAATTCAATAATTTTTCTTCTGCAGTGTCTAACCTGATGAAAACCCCGTCCCTAACCACTATATTTTTATCTTGAATATTGTGGTTTTCTATGCTTAAAGTTTTATTTGCTCCATTTTTATACCTTCTATGTCTCTCTAAAGCTGTTCATTCCTTCCTCTAGTTGCTTGGATATCTGAAATACAGTTATAATAATTGCTAATACAGTTATAATAATTGCTTTTAATGTCCTTATCTACTAAAACAGCATATGTGTCAATTCTGCGTGTGTTTTGATTGACAGATCATGCTTTTCCTCAGGGAGAGAATTATCCTACCTCTTTGTGTCAGTCAGTTCAGTTCAGTCACTAAGTCATGTCCGACTCTTTGCGACCCCATGAATCGCAGCACGCCAGGCCTCCCTGTCCATCACCATCTCCCGGAGTTCACTCAGACTCACGTCCATCGAGTCCATGATGCCATCCAGCCATCTCATCCTCGGTCATCCCCTTCTCCTCCTGCCCCCAATCCCTCCCAGCATCAGAGTCTTTTCCAATGAGTCAGCTCTTCACATGAGGTGGCCAAAGTACTGGAGTTTCAGCTTTAGCATCATTCCTTCCAAAGAAATCCCAGGGTTGATCTCCTTCAGAATGGACTGGTTGGATCTCCTTGCAGTCCAAGGGACTCTCAAGAGTCTTCTCCAACACCACAGTTC
>SJYX01015604.1:245589-257262 GCA_006410675.1 Oreotragus oreotragus
TGGCACCCCACTCCAGTACTCTTGCCTGGCAAATCCCAAGGACGGAGGAGCCTGGTGGGCTGCCATCTATGGAGTGGCACAGAGTTGGACACGACTGAGCATCTTCACTTTCAGTTTTCACTTTTATGCATTGGAGAAGGAAATAGCAACCCACTCCACTGTTCTTGCCTGGAGAATCCCAGGGACAGGGGAGCCTGGAGGGCTGCCATCTCTGGGGTCGCACAGTGTCGGCCACGACTAAAGCAACATACAACAGCAGCAGCAGCAGCAGTAATCAGTAGACAAACAAGTTTGGGCTGGTTGTGTTTGTTTGAAACTCTAGCCTTGCTCAAACACCACTATCCATCAAAGATCAGTGGAGTACTCTGTGGAGCATTGGAATGTAACATTGTGTGGATGATGGCATTTCACCTTTTCCTCAAATTTTTTATTTCTTAAACCAGAATACAAATGGAAATCAGTCTGTGGATGGTTTTTGGACTTTTTGAAAGCACTACGAAAATAATTACAGATTGTGTGTGTGTGTGTGTGCATATGTTAAGGAAAACTATCATGAACAGAATGATCCTTGATGGGGAATTTCTCATCTTCTTCCTTTCTGTGTTCTCCATCTCCAGGACTATGCCAGACCCCCAGAGATCCCTTAAACCAGGCCTCGATGATATAATGAAACAGAATGAGTGAATGAGCAACTCATGAGACAGGTTGTTAATGTAACTACCAGTATAACAGCTGTTTCAAATCATCAATATTGTTTTTTCACTGTATCTTGAAAATTTTTCTAATTTATATTCTTGAGGATATGTTTAAACCTACCAAAAGTATATTCATAAATATGTTTCTGAGAGTCCCTTGCCTCTAGTTAGTTTTTCTGTCTATATTCTCTGTTAAATAATAAACAAAACAATTATTTACCTGTATCCAACTATTGATGCCTAACTGGTTCTACTAATGTGATTTGTTCAAACTTTTACTATAAAGGTGAATGAATGAGTATAATACAACAAAATTTTCCATATTCACATGACATTTTAAAGTTCCTTTGATAATGAATTTTCTCCATTTTTGGTAAAGACTGCTTTACTTCATGTTAAGAATTCTGTAATAGTTTATTCTCAATTGCAGAGAGTTATCTTATTACTTAAACTTTTTTTTTTACCTTCAGATATAAATGAATCTCTTAAGCTGGCAAATAAATAATTTAAAGGTCCTGTATGAATATTTAAGTAACTTTTTCTGCCTTCGTCTCTTTTCGTGCTATTTAGTCTCTTTCACAAACATCTAATTTGCCTTGATTTGAACTAAGCAAGCAGCATGGTTTTTGGTACAAACTTTGGTTTTAATTTTTCCATCATCTTCCTTAGAACTTTAGAGTGTTGCTTCACTGCATTGTAGGGTTTAAACATGACTCTTACTGTAGCCAAATTTTCATATCATGCTGTCCAATTCTAGAATTCTGTGAATAAAAAAATGCTAATTGTGTTCTGGCTACTAAGTAGTATGTAATAGTAAGTGGGCAAAAGAGAACCCTAAATTTTACATAATATCACTTTTAGGTCTCATCATATTTACCACAGAATGCTGATAAGTTGATATATTTACCCTACATGTAGGTATTAATTAATACTTACAAGTTTGTACTCTCATTTAACTAAAATGTTGATAAGTTGATGACAGTTCAGAAATAGGTCATTGCTGCCAGGAGAGAAAGCCCTTTTTTTTTTTTTTTTTTTTCAAAGAAATTCTCTAAGAAACACTTTTACCTCAAACCCATTATTGAATGGGCACAGCTGCAAAACCTCAGTACTCACAAGGGGCTTTGCTCATTCCTCCATTTCTCAGATGTCACTCATAGAGCCCCCCACACAAAGAATGTGCTGGAATGACTCTCACCTTCCTGAAATAAGTACTTGGTGCACACAGTGGAGCAGGTGTACTTACGCCAATGAGATGACAGAGTACAAGGAAGGGGCCCTGTTCAAAATGGGCTGATTTGCTCACAGGGAATTGATGCCACTTAGGAGTGCACACTGGTTGAGCTAATCCGATTGTTGTTTCTCCTTGAAAAGATTCAGAAAAGTTGGTGGAAAGGATGAGGGCTCTGTAAGAGCTCTTGGACAGAGTGTCCTCACANATGGGCTGATTTGCTCACAGGGAATTGATGCCACTTAGGAGTGCACACTGGTTGAGCTAATCCGATTGTTGTTTCTCCTTGAAAAGATTCAGAAAAGTTGGTGGAAAGGATGAGGGCTCTGTAAGAGCTCTTGGACAGAGTGTCCTCACACTGAAGTAATGGGCAGAGCAAGTGGAGGCCATAGCAACATCTGTTCCTGCAAACCATGCTCTAGTTTTGTTTTGTTAATTGGTCCTGCAGAGAAAATGTAGTTTGTTCACAATGAATGCTACCATTTCTTCGTAAACTATTGCAGTAGCCTCCTCTGTTTCCACTCTCATGTCTGTGATCCTCTCCCCACATACATAGAGGACCTGTTATTCTTTTTCATTTTTTAAATCTTTCCGATCATTGTCACTGTAAACCATAGTATTTTAAATTGCTATCTTAGTCCTAAGGCCCTGGGGAAGGCAATGGCACCCCACCCCAGTACTCTTGCCTGGAAATCCAATGGATGGAGTAGCCTGGTGGNTCTTTCCCCTTAGTGAAAGCACAGAGAAAGAGTAGAGTCTAAGACCTAGACGTGGGCTGGAGTGGTGTCATGGAGACTGTTCCTTTGCTTTGAAATATGAAAGACTTGAATAACAGTTATGACATTCACGTTTGCATGGGTTTGGTCAAATCACAACCCATCTGTGCCTCAGGTTTCCCTTCTACAATGGAAATAATAATTTCAGTTTCTTGCTCTTTTTACCAGGGTTTATAGTTGCTGAGGATGTGTTAACCTCCTTTCCTGTTATAAAGATAGCAAGATGGGAATGTTTAGAAACCAGGGAGAATGAACACATTGAAAAATAGGGTTAATTTAAGTAAATGAGTGGGAGATTCATTGGTTACATTAAAAAAAGAGTTCTGTGATGGATCAAATAATCGCCCTCTTGGAAATTCTCAGAATTAACATACTGAAGGCTGTGGTGAAGAGATCTATTCTTTTTTTTTTTTTTTTTTTTAATAAGCAGAGGGTTTTCCCAAATCCATTTGTCCACAGAATCTGCTTTTCACAAAATAGCAACTAATATCTTTATGTTTTAGAGAAATGTGGGTACTTTATCATAAATATCACAGCATAGAACTTTTCAGAACATATGTATATGGTGCTGCCAAATGTTTTAGAAATAACTGTGTAAATAAAGAGGGAAGAAATTATTTAACAACTAAGGCGATATATCTGAATATTCAGATCTAGTCTTAGAAAAGTATTAATAGTCATAGAATAAAAAAAGAAAAAATTAGAGACTTCCCTGGTGGTCCAGTGATTAAGATTCTGAACTTCCAACACACTGGGCAAGGGTTTGATCCCTGGGTGGGGAGCTAAGATTCCACATGCCAAATAGTGCAGACAAGAAAGCAATAACAATAACAACAACAACAACAACAAAAAAAAAACCAAACAGCCCTACTCCCTCAAAAAACACAGTTTTAAAACCAAGAATTGAGAGAAAACAGATTGAATAAATGACTTCACAGAATATTTGTCAAAGGAAAGAAGTAGTCTTATAGCTCAGGGTTCAAAAATGGAGATAAGACCATTTTGCAGAAATAGGAAGAACAGACATAAGTAAGTGGTGGGGAAAATATATTGAAACCATTCAGTTCAGTTCAGTTCAGTCGCTCTTTGCGACTCTTTGCGACCCCATGGACTGCAGCATGCCAGGCCTCCCTGTCCATCACCAACTCCCGGAGTTTATTCAAACTCATGTCCATTGAGTTGGTGATGCCATCCAACCATCTGATCCTCTGTCAGCCCCTTCTCTTCCCACCTTCAATCTTTTCCAGCATCAGGATCTTTTCAAATGCGTCAGCTCTTTGCATCAGGTGGCCAAAGTATTGGAGTTTCAGCTTTAGCATCAGTCCTTCCAATGAATACCCAGGACTGGTCTCTTTAGGATGGACTGGTTGGATCTCCTTTTAGTCCAAGGGACTCTCCAGAGTCTTCTCCAACACCACAGTTCAACTGAAGCCATTAGAAGGGGGTAAGACACTAAAATGAGCAAGATTCTCTAGAATACTCTAGGAGGGTATGTAGCTACATGTAGAGGTAAACACAGAAGTGAGAAAGAATAAAGTCTTTTTTGTTTCTTCTGAACCCTAAAGAAAAATATCTGAACACAGATGCAGGGTCAGGAAAGAAGATGAAAGAGCTTTTATAAAATGGCTCAATGTCCTTAGAAACCACTTCTCCAGTAGTTGCTGACAATATTTTAATTTTAAATATAGTCATCTTTTTTTAAAGCCCAAAGGGTCTAGCTTTCTTTATGAGATTTCTTACCTCTACTTTCATGTCCCATTTTCTCCTAGAACATCTCCATTTCTCTTAAATACTTATATTACAGTTTTTAAGCTTGACTTCTCTCTCTTCACTCAAACTTTAAGTTCTTCACAGTTCTCCTCTTTGCTTTTATCATCTCTATCTATAATGTCTCCCCAAGTAACCCCAGCTTCCCCCTGGATTTAAGCCCTTGAGATAATCACTACATGTTTGTTTCAAGGAAAATATCTCTTAACTGGAGATGAGAATTTTCCTTGTGCTCAACATTCATCACCATAGAGTCTAATAATAGTTTAAATTCATTGTTTCCAAAAGTGAACCTACTTTCTGCCTTCGCAAACTAGATTTCTTTCTCCCATTTTTTCAGTCTCAATGAGTTGCATATCCATTCATTAATAGTGTCAGCCAGCAAATCCTGTCAATCCCATCTTCAAAAGACCTCTACTGTCTCTTCACCTTTTCTAGACCACATTTACTGTCTCCTCCCATTTGTTCTGTTTTCAGGCACGTTTTTTTCCCAATTGAAAGCCTTTACCATGCCCTAAATATCCTCCTAATTTCTGTTTCACTTCTCCCACTATTGTCTCTCAGAGTCCCCAACACCTAGCCATTGCCTAAGCCATTACTGTAAACCACAGGGCACTTATTTCAAGTTTCCCTTTTGGCGTGGGAGTACTTCCATTCCTGCACTTGTTGAGATTCCATACTTCCTCCTGGTCCCATCTCAAATGTTAGCTCCTTCTCCAAATAGTTCCATTCTTTTTGTTATAGGTAAGCATTTCTCAGTGTACACTTCTTTCTTCAGTTCAGTTCAGTCGCTCAGTCGTGTCCGACTCTGCAACCCCATGAATCGCAGCACACCAGGCCTCCCTGTCCATGACCATCTCCCGGAGTTCACTCAGACTTGCGTCCATTGAGTCCGTGATGCCATCCAGCCATCTCATCCTCGGTCGTCCCCTTCTTCTCCTGACATCAGAGTCTTTTCCAATGAGTCAACTTTCGCATGAGGTGGCCAAAGTACTGGAGTTTCAGCTTTAGCATCATTCCTTCCAAAGAAATCTCAGGGCTAATCTCCTTCAGAATGGACTGCTTGGATCTCCTTGCAGTCCAAGGGACTCTGGAGAGTCTTTTCCAACACCATAGTTCAAAAGCATCAATTCTTCGGCGCTCAGCCTTCTTCACAGTCCAACTCTCACATCCATACATGACCACAGGAAAAACCATAGCCTTGACTAGGTGGACCTGGGCACTTATTTCAAGTTTCCCTTTTGGCTTGGGAATACTTCCATTCCTCCACTTGTTGAGATTCCATACTTCCTCCTGGTCCCATCTCAGATATTAGCTCCTTCTCCAAATAGTTCCATTCTTTTTGTTATAAGTAAGCATTTCTCAGTGTACACTTCCTTCTTACCCATACTTTATGTTTTGTAATTATGCCCTGAATGTCCACCTTCTTATTTTTGGTTGGCTAAAAAGTTCATTTGGATTTTTCAGTAACATCTGATGGAAAAACCCAGATGAAGATTTTGGCTAGCCCAATATTTTTCAATCCCTAAAATGTGGAGTGTATATGGTATTCATCTCTATATCACCGATGCTCCCCAAATATCCCTCTACTATGTACATAGTAGTTGTTCATTACATTTTTGCTCAATAATCATTACTCTGTGTACCAGAATAAAAAGTTCAGAACTTTAGCCAAGTATAATGAATAAAGGTACATGTAATGCATGTCTAGTTTTTAGTCAGTAAATACAAAAATAGAAATTATAAGGTATTAAAATTGCTATTATAAAATATTATATCTATGCTTAGATCAAATAATGGGAAAAGGAACTACAGTTCTGAGAGTTTAGAACTACTCCTAGACAGTAGAGGCTTTACTCTACAGTGTGCATATTTTATGAAACTGAAAGTTGCTCAGTCGTATCCGACTCTTTGCCACTCCATGGACTATACAATCCATGGAATTCTCTAGGCCAGAATACTGGAGTAGGTAGCCTTTCCCTTCTCCAGGGGATCTTCCTAACCCTGGGATTGAACTCAGGTCTCCAGCACTGTAGGTGTATTCTTTAGCAGCTGAGCCACAAGGGAAGCCCAGGAATACTGGAGTGGGTAGCCTATCCCCATATATTACTTCAAAAGTGTATTTCTAGTGAAAAATAATGAAATGATGATAAAATTCTAATCATACAAGCTGGTTTTCTCCTGTCAAGATTAGGGACTGAACTTGCATAGTTGCCAAAGAAAGGAAGTGAAGTTACTCAGTCCTGTCTGACTCTCTGGGACGCCATGGACTGAAGCCCGCCAGGCTCCTCCATCATGGAATTTTCCAAGCAGGGATACCAGAATGGGTTGCTATTTCCTTTCTCCACAAGCAAGGATACTGGAATGGGTTGCCATTTCCTTCTCCAGGGGATCTTCCCAACCCAGGTATCAAACCCAGGTCTTCTGCACTGCAGGCGGACTCTTCACCATCTGAGCCACCAGGGAAGCATAGTTGTCAGGTAGGAGCCTTTCCATGAATTTATGTACAAGTGGAAGTATTTTGTCCCTCACCTATAGCAGAGTGGACAAAAGGTGTTGCTTCACTTTCTCTGGAATAGTGCTTTTCTCTGATCTGTGAATCTGCTCCCCTGCGACATATGCCAA
This sequence comes from Oreotragus oreotragus, assembly GCA_006410675.1. Lineage (NCBI taxonomy): Eukaryota > Metazoa > Chordata > Mammalia > Artiodactyla > Bovidae > Oreotragus > Oreotragus oreotragus. The sequence continues at coordinate 252,684 of SJYX01015604.1, forward strand.
CATCTGAGACTTTTTTTTAAAGTTTATTATAATTTTCGCTGCGCTGGGTCTTTGTTGCAGCACATGCGCTCCTCACTGCTGCATGCAGGCTTTTTCTAATTGCATTGAGGGGGAGCTGCTCTTCGCTGAAGTGCCTGGGTTCTCATTGCACTGGCAGGAGGGCTTCAGTAGTTGTGGCACATGGGCTTAGTTGCTCCTCAGCGTGTGGGATCTTCCCAGACCAGGGATCGAAACCATGTCTTGCATTGGCAGGCAGATTCCTACGCACTGGATCACCAGGGAAGTCCCATGGAGACGTTTTGATTGTCATGACTGGGAAGCACAAGGCACCACAGACGCAGCTCTGATACACCAAGAGTGCTTGGCGTACCAAGGTTGAGAAATCCTGCTTCTAGAACCAGAAGTATAGTGTTCATACACTTCCTCATGATTACACAACTCTAATTTAAAATGGCTTTTCATTTAAAGGACAGATCAGAATGTTTCCCATATAAATAATACTTCTTATAGCTTATACACATTGTTAATAATTGGTTAACTGCATGCTTAGTGGTAAATTCATTACAAATGCATTTTAAGCTGGAGTCATGCTAAGTGCTTTTTAAAAGAATTTGTGGATCCAGAGCACTTCAGACTTTACAGTTGGAAGGAGGATGGTAATATGACAGTTTCAAACCTGCAGACTCATAATTAAATTCTGAAACACTTGTGCAGACTGAAAATTTGAGTACTGTGCCATCTTATGAGCAACTTTCCTTGAAAGTCTGGGTTTGGGGATGATATAAATATCATTGTACTTCACACAAAGAATTGTTTATTCTGTATTTATATTTTAGAACCTGCTAAGTTTAATTTGTATTGGTATTATTTTAATCATCTAATCTACCATGAACAGAGTTGGCATTTAATAAGTACTTTTTCTTCTTTATATTGCCAGAAAAATAACTTGGTCTCCACACTGTTTTTATCTTCTAATGTTTTATTAGGCTATTTATTCCGTTCTACTAATAACCCATATTTATTGGGCATAAACCCTCACATTTCCCTAACTTTCAGCAGCAATTCCATAAACCCAGTTATCTCTAATTGCTCTAAACCATGACTTTGTCATGACCCCTGTGTTGGCCTTTATATATGTAGCATCACTTGCTCTTCATTTATTTCATCTTATAGGTTAAATTTGTATGTTAACACTCTGTATCTCCACCTGCAATCTAATATGAGCAATACATTTTCTTATGTCTTGGCAGAACTATCAATCAAATTGCCTACCCTCTCTTTGCCAAGGTATAAATGGCATAATTTCCCAGCCAGTCATTAAGACTCTAGTCTCCTAGGTTTTCAGTATTAAGTTGAATGAACCAACTGTAGTAATTTCAAAAGAATCTCCTTGCTAGTCAGACTTAAAAACTACCCTGGTTTTTGTTTTATGATATGGTATCACTATTTTTTTTCTTCTATTCATTAAAAAATTTATATCCTTCCTTTCTTCCTACTTTTCTATCTGTTTCTCTCTCATCTCTTTCTCTCTTTCACTGGCCCTTTGGCTTAAGTTAGTTGGAGTTAATTCTCTTGATCCCTTGATCAGTCTTAAATTCCTAGCTGATATACACCAGTACTATGAACTTATTATTCCAGTATCCCATTTTTAAAAGGATGGTGTCACTATAAAATTATTCTGGACTCTTCTTGCTTCTTAACTAATTATATATTATTAAGCATGAAATCTTACAGAATCTATCCCAAATCTTCCTTCTACCTCAAATGATCTCTGGCTTCTTACTACTGCCAGTTTGCTTCAATGCCTCATTACTATTTTTAGACTCTATTACATTAATTTTCAAATCTTTGCCCAATATTTCTAAATGATTTTCTAGGATTAATATTTCCTTGTGTCACTAACATTTTAAGTACAACCCTGTTCACTTCTAAAACATGACATATGGAGCTGCTCATGATCTGGCCCCCGATTTCACTCAACACCTTACCTGGAGCTACCCCTCCAACACCTAACTCAGCCCCACACTGAATTTTCCTAGATTATTTGTCTGCTCACTGTTTGGTCAAACACTTTACTGTGCTCTCAGAATAGGAGATTTTTCTTCTCCCATGCCATCCTCCTATTAGGCTCATTTAGTGCCAGTTGTCATTGTTGGTTTCCTTATCTGTCTCCTGAAAAGACAGTGAAAGTAGCTTCAGTTCAGTTCAGTTCAGTTGCTCAGTCGTGTTCGACTCTTTGTGACCCCATGAATCTCAGCACACCAGACCTCTCTGTCCATCACCAACTCCCGGAGTTCACGCAAACTCATGTCCATCAAGTCGGTGATGCCATCCAGCCATCTCATCCTCTGTCGTCCCCTTCTCCTCCTGGCCCCAATCCCTCCCAGCATCAGGGTCTTTTCCAATGAATCAACACTTCGCATGAGGTGGCCAGAGTATTAGAATTTCAGCTTCAACAACAGTCCTTCCAATCCAGGGATGGAATCCGGGTCTCCTGCTTTGCAGGTGGATTCTTTACTGTCTGAGCCATGCAGCACAGATGATCTGTCTCCTAGTGGTGGTTTAAGATTGTGTTTTATCCATCTCTGTATCCCCTATACGTGGTAGCCAGTGCAATCTAGGTGTCCAATAAATACCTAGAAAATTGATCACTTGTCATGGAATTCTAAAGGACTGATCTCCTTTAGGATGGACTGGTTGGATCTCCTTGCAGTCCAAGGGACTCTCAAGAGTCTTCTCCAACACTACAGTTCAAAAGCATCGATTCTTTGGTGCTCAGCTTTCTTCAGAGTCCAACTCTCACATCCATACATGACCACTGGAAAAACCATAGCCTTAACTAGACGGACCTTTGTTGGCAAAGTAATATCTCTGCTTTTGAATATGGTATCTAGGTTGGTCATAACTTTCCTTCCAAGGAGTAAGCGTCTTTTAAATTCATGGCTGCAATCACCATCTGCAGTGATTTTGGAGCCCCCCAAAATAGAGTCTGACACTGTTTCCACTGTTTTCCCATCTATTTCCCATGAAGTGATGGGACTGGATGCCATGATCTTCGTTTTCTGAATGCTGAGCTTTAAGCCAACTTTTTCACTCTCCTCTTTTACTTTCATCCCCATGGACTGAAGCCTGCCAGTCTCTTCTGCCCATAGAATTCTCCATGCAAGAATATTGAAGTGGGTAGCCATTCCCATCTCCAGAAGTTCTTCTCAATCCAGGGATGGAATCCGGGTCTCCTGCTTTGCAGGCGGATTCTTTACTGTCTGAGCCATGCAACACAGATGATCTGTCTCCTAGTGGTGGGTTAAGATTGTGTTTTATCCATCTCTGTATCCTCTATACATGGTAGCCAGTGCATTCTAGGTGCCCAATAAATACCTAGAAAATTGATCACTTGTCATGGAATTCTAAATAATGCTGACATCTGACTTTTTATTCTGGAAAGAGTTTCAAAACTCCAGGTCTCCTGCATTGCAAGTAGACTCCTACAGTCTCAGCCACCGTTCAGAGCCTATTCACCACTGAGCCAAATACATACACATACACTCATATTAACTAATTATTAGTTCACTACTTTCACATTTCCTTTACCCCTTTTCTTCGGTTTCTACTATCACTGCTGACATTTGTTCATGTGTCTTGAGTATAATTTCTTAAGTGAGCTTCTAATTTTCTCCATTTTCTTCACATTTCCTCCTTGGAGTCACTATAGAAAACAACAGAGTCTGTACCAGTTAAAACACTAGCACAGCCAGGAATACCCTAACAACAAATGCTAAAGAAATAGTCTAAATAACACAAAGAGTAATTGCATAAATATTTATGTTTTTGTTTTATCTAATTTATAATATTGTCTTGCAATGACAGATTTTTTGCCATTTCTCTAAAATACATTTAATGTACATATGTGATACTCATCTGCTTTTATTTTCTTTGTATCTATTCCCGCTGTAAGATTCCCTTGGGAATTTTTCTATGTATTGTGTTCCCATTCTTTAAGCACAGCACAAATACCAAGCAGGCAATGAAAAATGTATCAGTGTTAAAGAGAACACCTTGCCCTAGTGAAAGAGAAATCCCTTTAGTTCATAGACTCTCCAGGCTTATGCTTCTTTAAATGGTCAGGTTCCCAGTGGCTGATTTGTTTCCATTAATATTCAGATTCCCGAAATATTTTGTCTTCTGTTGGCTGAGCTAGATTAAGCTATGTAAATCCGTGTCCTGCATGACCTGACCTCTTTCATCCACTGAGGACTGAGTTCTTCCTTTGAATTTTTTTTGTGCAGAACATGTTTTATGGGTATCAGTAACTCATGGTATAGCTTAATAACCTAGGCCATCAGAAGTCAGATACCACTAACTCCTGTAGTAAGTGGATCACGATTCTTTGGGGGAAAAAAAATCTATTTGTGTTGAAAATGACTTTTTCACAGATTTGTTTCAAATATTTTCTGTTGAGCCATGAGCTCATAGATGATAAAGAGAATGTATGCTGTATCATTTGTAAATGTATTAAGTCATGTATATTATGTTTAACTGGAAGTTTTTGCTGATTTTCTTCAGTTCAGTTCAGTTCAGT
>SJYX01015604.1:257952-329538 GCA_006410675.1 Oreotragus oreotragus
ATGAAAACTGACCTTTTCCAGTCCTGTGGCCACTTCTGAGTTCTCTAAATTTGCTGACATATTGAGTGCAGCACTTTCATAGGATCATCTTTCAGGATTTGAAATAGCTCAACTGGAATTCCATAACTTACACTTGCTTTGTTAGTAGTGATGCTTCCTAAGTCCCACCTGACTTCACATTCCAGGATGTCCCACTCTAGATGAATGTGAGTGAAGTAGCAAAGGCATTCCTTTTGCCTTTCAGATAGTGCAATTGAAAACAATATTGTTGCCATAGACTCTAACCCTGTGATGCCAGAGAGGATTTTGAATAACTTTCTGCAGCTTATATTTAGCAGTTGGTTAAAACCATTGGGGCTTCCCAGGTGGGTCAGTGGTAAAGAATCTGTCGGCCAGTGCAGGAGACACCGGTTCGATTTCTAGGTCAGAAAGATCCCCTGGAAGAGGAAATGGCAACTGACTCCAGTATTAATACCTGAAAAATTCCATGGACAGAGAAGCCTGGCGGGTCACAGTCCGTGGGGTTGCAAACAGCTGGACACGATTGAGTGACTGCACACATACACACAGGGTTAACACCAATAATGTAGTTGGATACTAAATGACAAGTTTGACAAGAACATACTCTGAATATATATGGACAGAAGAACCTCTTTAATTCCCTCACCATCATCATAGTTGGCAATATATACCAGAAGTAAGAGTTGTCAAGGGCTTCCAAATGGTGCCAGTGGTAAAGAACTCGCCTGCCAATACAGGAGGCATAAGAGACCTACGTTCGATTTCTGAGTAGGGAAGATCCCTTGGAGGAGGGCATGGCAACCCACTCCAGTATTCTTGACTGGAGAATCCTCATGGACAGAGGAGCCTGCTGGGCTATGGTCCATAAGGTCACAGAGTTGGACACGACTGAAGTGACAGCATGCATTCACGCACAGGTGCTGTCAGATGCAGAATAAGACTCCTATCCCCTGGGCCTCCATCTGGTTTCTATACAGAGAGGCAGAGAGAAAGAAAGAGACAGAAATAGAGAAAGAGAAAGAGAAGAGAGGTTGATTGATTATAGGAAATTGACTCACAAGATTTTTGAGGCTAGAAAGTGCCAAAATCTGCAGTGGTAATACTGGAGACCAAGAGGAGTCAATGGTATAAATTTCCATCTGAGTGAACCTGGCTTGAGCCTCAGGAAGAGCCAGAATGAAGCAATGTTATAGCTCAAACAGACAAGAGAAGTTCCCAGCTACTCATTTTTTTTTTTCCTTTTTTATTCAGGCTTTCAAGTTACAGGGTGAAAGCCATTCACACCAGAGGGCAATCTGCTTTACTCAGTCTCCTCCACCCCNAGAGCCAGAATGAAGCAATGTTATAGCTCAAACAGACAAGAGAAGTTCCCAGCTACTCATTTTTTTTTTTCCTTTTTTATTCAGGCTTTCAAGTTACAGGGTGAAAGCCATTCACACCAGAGGGCAATCTGCTTTACTCAGTCTCCTCCACCCCTCAAAAAACACGGAAACCTCCCCCCCAAGTCAACCTGTCTTCTTCAGATTTATTCGTCTCTATAATTGGTATAGTGGATTACTTGGCTCATGTTTACTGCTTTGCCTTTCCTTTTGGTTTCTCCAGCAAAAGAGTTTTTTGTTTGTTTTACTTTTGGTTGGACTGAATCTTCTTTGGGCTGAGTCAGCTCTCTAGTTACAGTGAAAATGGGCTTCTCTATTTGTGGCTCGCAGGCTCCAGAGCAAGCGGGCTTAGTGCACCGAGGCATGTGGTATCATAGCTCCCTCAAAAGGGATGAAGCCCATGTCCCCTGCATTGGAAGTTGGATTTTTAACCACTGGACCACCAAGAAAATCCTGGTGAATGGTTTTATTATTATTGTTTTAATGCTTGGATTTGCACACTCTTGTTTAGATTTGTTGTCTTTTCCAAAGAATTATAAATGAGAGAGTCAGAAGGGATCTCAGAAAATATCTACTAGGGTGACCTCACTGTCATACCGTTCTTCCCTCAGCCTGCCCACATATTTTATAGGTAAGCGTACCGAGTTCAACTAGGTCATGTTTGAAATTCTTTTAAAGCCAAAATTCCAGGTAAGTGATACTCATACATTTAAAAGGGAATAAATTGATCACCAAAAGGTGATTCCATAAATATGGCAATTTAAATATTTAAAGCCAAGTTCCATCATGACTCAACACATGATATTGAAATTTGTATTGTACATCATTTCCTTTTCTCATATTGTTGGAGTGAATCCAAAGTGCCTAACTTCTATGTGTGTGTGTGTGTGTGTGCACTAAGTCACTTTTGTCATGTCCAACTCTGTGTGACCCCATGGACTCTAGCCCTTCAGGCTCCTCAGTCCATGAGGATTCTCCAGTCAAGAATTCTGGGGTGGGTTGCCATGCCCTCCTCCGGGGATCTTCCCAACCCAGGGATCAAACTTATGTCTCTTATGCCTCTTGCACTGGCAAGGGTTCTTTACCACTAGCTCCACCTGGAAATCTCACTAACTTCTAAGCACAGTCAGTATTCTAGAGCAATTTTACTAAATTAATTTGTAGTCTTTATTTAAACATGTATAAATATATTATTAACTCTAAGAGCTCTTAATTTTATTTTGTGTTACTGAAAGCTTCCATTTAGGCTTTTCAGATCAAGAAATCTCAGAGAGCGAGGTTTTAGAGTAGAAAAATTTTAGTGCAACTATCAGCTACTTTATTAAGATATAGAAAGATTTAAGGAAACATCTTTTATTTGAAAACAATGTTATACTCTTATTACGCTTTAAAAATATTTAAACTTGTAGGCTTAACTGGCTGTTAAATATAAACATTATAAATATTTTAAACTTTGAATCGTCTCTATTGTATCATGGGTTTTTCTCTATTCAGTATACCAAATTGACTTGGCACCAGTGAATGATAGATATGATCTTTAAACTTTCTCTATAGATTTGTTATATTTTTGAGAAATTGTTTTTATTATAAAACATGACATTATATGCAGTCTTTTACATCTGTTCTCTCAATTGGGCAATAAAGTATTGAACAGTGTTCCTTACAGGAGCATTACTATGTCTCACTGCTGTGTGCTTGATGAAAAGTATTTTATCTACTTTTTGGAATGAATAGGAGTAGATAAAGGTTGATTGTGATTTCTCAAAAATCTGTTTCATAAGTTAAATTATTCGACTACATTTTATGTGTTAAGGGAAATCACATAGGAATCTCATACTTAGTATTTATAAATTTAATGCTATTTGAGTTTATTCATTTTCCTACCTGCCCCTGTACTCTAAGCTTCTAAGCCAAAAGAGAGGAAAAAATTTAACTATTTCAGCCTAAGTATCCGCACTGATTATTTCAATATTGTTGAATCAGAAAAAATGGACAACTTAAGGGCAAGTTACTCTGTAATTTACACAAGGTTATGAAAATTTAAAAGCTTCCCTTCTCTCCTTCCTTTCTTTGAATAATAATTGTATGGTATGCCATCTCTATTGCATCTGCCCTTTTAGTGACATAACTCAGTCCAGAATTCTCAGATAAGTTTGTGTGTGTGTGTGTGTAGCCATCCAACTGCTGTTCCTTATGACATTTCACATGGAAAGTGAAATTTCAAATTTTTTTTACCAATCCTATGTGAAATAGAGGCAATAAATTGTCCTTATCATGTAATTTATACTGGCTGCAAATCTAGAGAGGGGAAATTTATAAGAATTGATTAGAGGATAACAGTAATAGAAAGTACATCCTGGAAAAAGGAAAAGTGAAACCAGCCAAGAAAATTCCCTCATACTTATGATGGTCATTGATTTGAATATGGCAAAAATAAGAGATGGTGGGACAAAGGCACATAGGAAGAAGAAATGAAAGGTGTTTTGCAATGATTGAGGAAAGTAGAGGGCAACCAGGACAGTGAGGACTGAGACAACAGGGAATATTCTGGATAAAGCATCGAAGCTCTAGAAACCATATGGGGAGAGGGGCGGGGGTAGAGAACAAAGTAGAGGTAGCTGTAATAGGTATGAAGTTCTTTATTGTGATTCTCATCACTGACAAAACAAGTTAAGACTTTTTGCAATTGGAATTTATAGCCTTTCATATAATTCATGAAAGAATATAAAAACCTCCCTCCCAGTGGGTCTTTAAAGAAATTACTGCACCCAGCACTGCGTCACAGCCAGCCCATTAATGTTTATTATGGCCATTAGCCCATCTGCCCTCAGCTTCTTTTGGAAGTGCTGTTCTTGCTTTTCCCTTCCTGACTCTCAAGTAACTGACTCTGGACCCGTTTTCAGTTCATACTCATGGCTCACTAATTCATTCACTTATTTATTTAGTTATTAATAAATATTTATACCTACTGTATCCCAAGCACCAGTTCTAGATGCTGAAATATAATAATCAGGAATTTAATTCCAGCAACTTATGTATCATGAAGATAAATCTATTAGGAACAACAACAAGAAAAGGAACGATATATATGTCAGATGGTGATAAGTGGTTCAGTTCAGTTCAGTCACTCAGTCGTGTCCGACTCTGTGACTCCATGAATCGCAGCATGCCAGGCCTCCTTGTCCACCACCAGCTCCCGGAGTTCACTCAGACTCACGTCCATCGAGGCAGTGATGCCATCCAGCCATCTCATCCTCTGTCATCCCCTTCTCTTCCTGCTGTCAGATGGTGATAAGTAGTAGAGAAATACAAATCAAGAAAGAGGGATCATGAATGCAGGAGCTGGTTGAAGAGAACCATTTAATTTGAAATATGTTGATCTTAGAAGGTCTTGCTAAGAAAGTGGTATTTGAGCAAAGATTTGGCAGAGGGGACAGAGTGAATGATGCTTATATCTGAAACATGTAAAAGTCCAGAGATGTTAAAGGACCAGTTACATTCAGGAACAGCTGAAAACAGTGAAGCTTGAGGAGAAAGGCTAGGGGGAGAAAAGAGAGTGAGGAGGCCAGAAAGCTGAAGGAGACAGAACATATTGTGAACAGCTTTATAAAGACTTTTACTTTTGATTTGTATTCTGTATGAAATGGGCAGCCATTGAGGCATCATGTGGAAGACTTTATGATCTGACTTATATGTCTGTTAGTGGATGGTAAACTATACGTGAAAGGATCCAAGCAAGAATCCAGTCTGGAGAATACTAGAATGATGTGAGCAATGAGGAGGATGATTTTGGCCAAGATATTGTGTTTAGAGGTGTAAAATGGTCATTCAAATATGTTTGAAAGCGGGATTGCCAGGTATTTGCAAAATATTGGATACATGTTATGAGAAGAAGGTTATCCTAGAATGACTGAAGATACAACTTTGGGAGTCATAGGCCCATAGTTGTTATTTAAATCATGAAACTGGATGAGATCACCAGGGGATTCCATGTAGCTGGGGAAGAGTCCAAGGATTGAACCAAGATGTTGGGGAAATGAAGAGAAACCAGGAAGGGAGATAGGAAAGGAGATCAGGAGTATAGGAGGAAGCCAGGAAAGGGTGAAGTCTTGGACACCAAGAGAAAGAAGTATTTTAGAAGGAGGAGCTATCGATTGCGCTCAATTTTGCCGAAAGAATAAATAAAAGGGGATGGAGAATTGTCTGTAAGATGTAACAATGTGGAGGTCATTGTTAATCTTGACAGGAGCAGTTACATAGAGGGGTGGGACGATTGCAAGAGTATAAGTACAGTGAGTTTAAGATAGAAGGAGGAGCTATCGATTGCACTCAATTTTGCCGAAAGAATAAATAAAAGGGGATGGAGAATTGTCTGTAAGATGTAACAATGTGGAGGTCATTGTTAATCTTGACAGGAGCAGTTACATAGAGGGGTGGGACGATTGCAAGAGTATAAGTACAGTGAGTTTAAGAGAGAGTTGGAGGAAACCCCCTGGTGGTCCAGTGGTTAGGACTCTGCTTTCACTGCTGAGGGTACAAGTTCAATCCCTGTTTGGGAAACTAAGATCCTACAAGCTGCATGGAGGACTGAAAAAAGAAAGTGGCGATAGTAGTAACTGTTGAAAATAAAATTTAAGAAAACCTTATAACAACTTTATGAAGGGAATGAAGAAAGGGGTTGTTCACTTATTTTCTTTCCATTATTGGAAACATAACAGCTGAAGGGAATGATTCAGGAGAGAGAGAAGCTCCTGATGGACAAAGAAAAGAGAATTGCTGGAAGGATGTCTTTAAGGGCAAGAAGGGATGAGTTTTACTTTATTTTTCTATATATTAAACAATGAAGGTATGATCATTAAAAAAAAGGAAAAATATATAATATAAATGCAATCTTTAACATTCATTCCTCCCACCACAATCTCACTTCTCTAATAAACCAAAGGGTAACTTGATGGAATACCAGACCTCCTGACCTGCCTCCTGAGAAATCTGTATGTAGATCAAGAAGCAACTGTTAGAACTGGACATGGAACAACAGACTGGTTCCAAATCTGGAAAGGAGTATGTCAAGGCTGTATATTGTCACCCTGCTTATTTAACTTATATGCAGAGTACATCATAAGAAATGCCAGGCTGGAAGAAGCACAAGCTGGAATCAAGATTGCCGGGAGAAATATCAATAACCTCAGATATGCAGATGATATCACCTTTATGGCGAAGAAGAAGAACTAAAGAGTCTCTTGATGGAAGTGAAAGAGAAGAGTGAAAATGTTGACTTAAAACTCAACATTCAATAAACTAAGATCATGGCAACCAGTCCCATCACTTCATGGTAAAAAGATGGGGGAACAATGGAAACAGAGAGAGACTTTATTTTGGGGGGCTCCAAAATCACTGCAGATGGTGACTGCAGCCACAAAATTAAAAGACACTTGTTCCTTGGAAGAAAAGCTATGACCAACCTAGACAGCATATTAAAAAGCAGAGACATTATTTCATCAACAAAGGTCTGTCTAGTCAAAGCCATGGTTTTTCCCAGTAGTCCTATATGGATGTGAGAGTTGGACCATAGAAAAGACTGAGCACCGATGGACTGATGCTTTTGAACTGTGTTGTTGGAGAAGACTCTTGAGAGTCCCTTGAGTTGCAAGGATCCAACCAGTCCATCCTAAAGGAGACCAGTCCTGAATATTCATTGGAAAGGACTCCAATTCTTTGGCCACCTGATGCAAAGAACTGACTCATTGGAAAAGACCTTGATGCTGGGAGAGATTGAAGGCAGGAGGAGAAGGGGATGACAGAGGATGAGATGTTGGATGACATCACCAACTCTATGGACAAGAGTTTGAGTAAGCTCCGGGAATTGGTGATGGACAGGGAAGCCTGGCATGCTGCAGTCCAGGGGGTGGCAAAGAGTTGGACACAGCTGAGCGACTCAACTGAACTGAACTTGATATTTATCTCTACAGAAATGTATGTGCAAGTATCCACACAGACACACAGAGAGGCACTTTAAAAATACAAGTTCATACTGTGTTACAACCTTTGCAGTTTTGTTTACTAGAGAAGCAATAAATTGGAAGTTATTATCTTATTTGTGTTTCTTAGTGGTCATATGTTTATTTTCATTAATAACACTTAGTCTATTGTTTCCTAAAAATTAGAATGTACCACTGATGTCTAAATAGCAAAGTAAATCTTCCCAAATTTTAAACATTAATTAGCTAATTGAAGATGTATATCTCAAGCACTGTATGCTAAGCATTATTTTAGAAAATCCAAATGCAGTGATTTCAATGTAGGTAGAATTTTTGCCTTATAGAATTTACAATTATTTTTAAAATAAGAATACTTTATTAGACATGAATCTGTTTTTAGAAATAGTAATAAGGAAAGGTTAAAGGCAAAAATTTTATAAATGATAAAAAATTTTCTGGTGGCTCAGATGGTAGAGAATCAGCCTGCAATGCAGGAGACCTGGGTTTGATCCCTGGGTCAAGAAGATCCCCTGGAGAAAGAAATGGCAACCCACTCCAGTATTCTTGCCTGGAGAGTTCTATAGATAGAGGAGCCTGGCAGGCTGCATGGGGTCCCAAAGAGTCAGACACAACTGAGTGACTTTCACATTCAGAGGGATGGGGTGGGGTGGAGTGTGGATGGAAGGTTCAGGAGGGAAGGGACATACATATACCTATGGCTGATTTGTGTTGATGTGTGGCAGAAACCAACGTAACATTGTAAAGCAATTACCCTCCACTTAAAAATCACATGACTTCTATTCTCTTAGACCTCTAAATTTCTGCAATTTCTTTACTAGTATGTTTATTGTTATAGTTCTAGAAATTCTTTTATATGCTATCAATTATGTCAAACCATGCCACATTTAGCTTGTTTGTCTATGAGTCGTGACTCTTGTTAGGACTACTTTTCCTAAAGTTTCGTTTTTTGTTTATGTGTTTAAGAAATGATGTTACACATTTTTCATAGGAACTGTGTATCATAACTGTACTTTCAAGATTTTGATTATACAGTCTGTTTGATGGTGAATGCTATCTTTTTGAGCATGTATCCATGGAATTTTCTATACCTAGTACATGATTATAAAATTAAGACTTGAACTTAGATTTAGTTCTGCTTCTTTTCTCTTGAATTTGTATCTAATTTTTCTTGGCTTAGTTTTTTGGGAGCCCTGATATGGTAAATTTCCTGATATCTTATGTGTTCTAAAATGATTTTATTTTCTCCTCAAAGTGAAATGACAATGTGACTGAGTACAGCAATTCTGGATTTGAAATCATTTTTCTCATGTTGCAGGTCAGAAATCTTATGCCAACCAGATATTCATAGTACCAGGTAGGAATCTATTCCAAAAGCAGAACCAGTAGGAGGTGTGGATTTATTGAGAGGCTTGGCTTATGTAATTATGGAAACTGGTTAAGCTATCTCTATAAGGTAGTATATGATATTGAAGCTTGAAGTTTCCAGGGTAGGCATGGAGGAGGAAGAAATTATGAGTAGCCTGACCTCATGAGCACTGTTTAGAGGATGAATTGGCTCTCTGGTCTGTCCTGACGATGAATTGGCTCTCTGGTCTGTCCTGACTCTGAGGTATCCTGCAGAAACTGTTTTATTGTCAAAGTTAAACACACAACCTGGCACAAGTGTGTGACACCCTAAAAAAGGACCCAGAAGAAGGATGGACAGTTCTAGTTTAGCTGTTGCTTCATTCCAAGGAAACAAGTCAGCAGATCAGCGACAATGTATATGAACTATGGAATGGTTATAGCTTCTTCTCCCCCTTTCAAACCTTAGTCTCCCTTATGTGTCAGTACAACCTGCAATATAAAACTAAGGGAATTCTGGGAAAACTAGCCAATTTCTGGGAAGCTAGCTAAGTTGACATGATACAAAACCATCGCATGCTTTCTTTTTTAAATTTATTTTTAAAATTGAAGGATAACTGCTTTACCGAATTGTGTTTGTTTCTGCCAAGCATCAAAATAAACCAGCCATATATATATATATATCCTCTCCCTCTTAAGTCACCCTCCTACTTCCTTCCCCATCCTTCCCCCTCCTTCCCCCTCCCACCTTAGTTTATGCTTTCTTCTCAAGTAGCCGGTGTTTGTGACCTTTTATTTCTTTTCTCAAACTTTATTTTTTACTCTTCTAAAATTTTACCAGAACTTGCGAATGTGTTTATCATCACCATAATCTTCATTCTCATCCTCATTTATATTATTTATTGCTATAATGAGACACTGTTTTTGTTATTTTAGTCTTTCTGTACAGTTAGTGGGCTAAATTTGAAGGTTTACACATCTCTGTAGTAAAGAATTCCATTTTATGAGGTCTAGAATTTCTGTTCTTTTTTCTATGATGTCTTTAGACTGATAGATATCTTCTATCTCTAACCTTAATTTTCTCTTATTGTCTCTTTCTTTTTTCTTTGGATCAAGAAAAAATATTGTCTTATCTGATATGGTTTTCAGCTTTCTGATATGGTTTTCAGCCATGTCTATTCTATTTTTAACATGTTTATTGAGTGTTTATAAATATCAGTCATTTTTTTTAGTTAAATGTTTTCTTATTTTTTATTGTTTCTTTTTTCAAAATGTATAAGGAAGACATAGGTAGATAAGTAGCTATACATAGGTAGATAGGTAGCTATGTAGGTATGTAAGTACGTAGGTAGGTGGTAGATAATTAATAGAACATAAAAATATTTTCAAGTACCAGCCTTTTAATAAATGATGCAATATCAAATCTTGAAGAATAGGATTGTTTTAAATTCTCTTCTGTAATCTGCATAATCTCTGTTCATCTTGGCCTTTAAGCCTTATTTTTCCTGAGAGGTCTGGGGATCCTTCATTGTTGATTTATATTTCCTCTGAAGGACTAATTTGAAGTGTAGGATTCTGCAGAAGATTTACAAATTGGTGTATTCCCATGGAAAGAAAGGATTATTTAGAGATTAGCCCTTCATTCAGTTTTAACAACACACACAGTTTCCTAATAGAAGAATAGCTCAAGTTGACTTTTTGTTACTAATACCTTTGTTGCTAGTGCTCCCAGCAGACCTACAAGAGACTCCTTTTTCAGCCCTCCTAGCAGAGACCACCTTCAGGCAAAGTAATTCCCAGAACCCTGCTAATGTTGTCAAAACTTGGCCTCTGTTCACCAGTGCCAAATAGAAATGTGGAGACAGAGTTTTGGATGAAGTAGAAAGGAGTAGCTCTTATTGATGGGGCCACAGTGGGCTAATTCTCTCAAGACCATGTGACCACCCTGGAGAGGGAGAGGGGAGCTTTATAGTGTTCAGGGTGCAAGGTGTGATCAGCTTGTGGATGGGTCTTGGATTGGTTGATATCAAGATGAAGTTTCAAGCATCATTAGTTTTCTGATTTCAGTTAGTCTAAGGTTTATGTTCTTGTGGTCATCAGTTTTTATCTGGAGGGCTTCTGCTTCCTATAAAACAGATCAGGAATATTTTTCAGACCTTTATATCTTTCAGGGAATCTGGAGTTCAGTGATCCTGGTATATGGCAGAATTGTAGTTTAAATAGTTACAAGTTCCCTAGCCCAATGTCTCTTCTTTGTTTCTACATCTTTACATTTCTTAATCTTAACTCTTTCTTTTATAAATTAATTATTTAAACTGGAGAATAATTAGTTTACAACATTGTGTTGTTTTTTGCCATACATGAATCAGCCACAGGTATACATGTGTCCCCCCCATCCTGAACCCCCCTTCTACCTTCCTGCCCACCCTGTCCCTCTGGGTCATTGCTGAGTACCAGCTTTGGGTGCTCTGCTTCATGTACTGAACTTGCACTGGTCATCTATTTTATATATGGTAATGTACATGATTTGCATTCTCTCAAATCATCCCACCCTCGTTTTCTCCCGCTGAGTCCAAAAGTCTGTTCTTTACATCTGTATCTCCTCTGCTACCCTGAATGTAGGATCGTTGATACCATCTTTCTAAATTCCGTATATTTGCTTTAACATACAGTGTTTGTCTTTCTCTTTCTGACTTACTTCACTCTGTATATTAGGCTGCAGGTTCATCCACTTGGAGTTAGAAATGACTCAAATGTGTTCCTTTTGATAGCTGACTAATACTCCACTGTGTATATATACCACAAATTCCTTGTAAATTCATCTGCTGATGGATATCCAGGCTGCTTCCATGTCCTAGCTATTGTAAATAGTGCTGCAGTGAACATTGGGGTACATGTATCTCTTTCAATTCTGGTTTCCTCTGAATGCATGCCCAGCAGTGGGATTGCTTGGTCATATGGCAGTACTATTCCAATTTTTTAAGGAAGGAATCTCTACACTGTTCTCCATAGTGGCTGTTGTTGGTGTTGTCCAGTCGCTCAGTTGTGTCCGACTTTTTGCAACCCTATGGATTGCAGCACACCAGCCTTCCCTGTCCTTCACCATCTCCTGGATCTTGCTCAAACTCATGTCCATTGAGTTGGTGATGGCATCCAACCATCTCATCGTCTGTTGTCCCCTTCTCCGCATGCCTTCAATCTTTCCAGCGTCAGGGTCTTTTCCAGTGAGTCGGTTCTTCACATCAGGTGGCCAAAGTATTGGAGTTTCAGCTTCAGCATCAGTCCTTCCAATGAATATTCAGGATTGATTTCCTTTATGATCTACTGGCTTGATCTCTTTGCAGCCTAAGGCAATCTCAAGAGTCTTCTCCAACACCACAGTTCAAAAGCATCAATCCTTCAGGGCTCAGTCTTTTTTATGGTCCAACTCTCACATCCATACATGACTACTGGATAAGCCAGAGCTTTGACTATACGGACCTTTGTTGATGAAGTAATGTCTCTGCTTTTTAACATGCTGTCTAGGTTTATCATAGCTTTTCTTCCAAGGAGCCAGTTTGCATTCCCACCAACAGTGTAAGAAGGTTTTCTTTTTCCACACCCTCTTTAGCATTTATTGTTTGTAGACTTTTTGCTTATGGCCATTCTTACCAGTACGAGATGATACCTATTGTGGTTTTGATTTGCATTTCTCTGATAATGAGTGATATTGAGTATCTTTTCATGTGGTTGTTAGCCATCTGTATATCCTTCTTTGGAGAAATGTCTGTTTAGGTCTTTTGCCCACTTTCTCATTGGGTTGTTTGTTTTTCTGGTATTGAGCTGCATGAGCTGCTTGTATATTTTGGAGATTAATTCTTTGTCAGTTGTTTTTGATCAGCATCACTTGTTGAAGAGACTGTCTTTTCTCCATTTTGCCTCCTTTGTCAAAGATAAGGTGTCCATAGGTGCATGGATTTATCTCTGAACTTTCTATTTTGTTCCATTGATCTATATTTCCGTCTTTGTGCCAGTTCCATGCTGTCTTGATGATGCAGCTTTGTAGTATAGTCTGAAGTCAGAAAGGTTGATTCCTCCAGTTCCAGTCTTCTTTCTCAAGGTTGCTTTGGCTATTCAGGGTCTTTTGTGTTACCATACAAATTGTGAAATTATTTGTTCTAGTTTTGTGAAAAATGTCATTGGTAGTTTGATACAGATTGTGTTGAATCTATGCATTGCTTTGGGTAGTATACTCATTTTCACTATATTGATTCTTCCAATCCAAGAACATGGTATATTTCTCCATCTATTTGTATCATCTTTGATCTCTTTCATCAGTGTTTTATAATATTCTGTATACAGGTCTTTTGTTTCTTCATGTAAATTTATTCCTAAGTATTTTATTATTTTAGTTGCAATGGTGAATGTGATTGTTTCCTTAATTTCTTTTTCTNTGCTTTGGGTAGTATACTCATTTTCACTATATTGATTCTTCCAATCCAAGAACATGGTATATTTCTCCATCTATTTGTATCATCTTTGATCTCTTTCATCAGTGTTTTATAATATTCTGTATACAGGTCTTTTGTTTCTTCATGTAAATTTATTCCTAAGTATTTTATTATTTTAGTTGCAATGGTGAATGTGATTGTTTCCTTAATTTCTTTTTCTGAATTTTCATTGTTAGTGTATAGGAATGCAAGGGATTTCTGTGTATTAATTTTGTATCCTGCAACTTTTCTATATTCATTGGTTAGCTCTAGTAATTTTCTGGTGGCATCTTTAGGGTTTTCTGTATAGAGGATCATATCATAACTATTGAGTCAGCATTTTACTTCAGAAGACATGGGCACAGGGCTTTGTACATGATTTCACTAAGACAGGAGTGCAAGGTGACCATAAGCATGTGAAGAATAAAAGAAACACTAAACTTACCAGGAATGTGTGTTGACAAGTCAGGATTAGGAGGCATCTCTGAATCAATATCAATTTTTCCTTCATTCTGACTCCAAAGGTGGTGATAACTTACCTCCTGAAGACATAACAGAAAAATCATGAAACTAGATAACAAATATCTAGAACAGATAAACTGCAGTGTTACTTATTTAAGTGTGGACATGGGAAGGTCAGATGCCAAATGTGCAGTGTGTCCCTAGAAATCCTATTAGGCTTCCATTCCTAGGAGACTATCCAGATATTTTCATGAAAGGTAAAAGCAATGATCATATACCACTGAACATGATTTTACTNAACTGCAGTGTTACTTATTTAAGTGTGGACATGGGAAGGTCAGATGCCAAATGTGCAGTGTGTCCCTAGAAATCCTATTAGGCTTCCATTCCTAGGAGACTATCCAGATATTTTCATGAAAGGTAAAAGCAATGATCATATACCACTGAACATGATTTTACTATTATGTGTGCAATTTGGACACTGTTAAGCATCAACTGGATTTATGTTGCATAAACATCAGTTAAATTCTTCTCAGAGTGAACTGTAGGATTAGCATGTATTTTAGAATTTATTATTCTTGGCTTCAGTGCCTTTGTCAGTCAGAGGATTCCAGAATCTCACCAGCAAGGATGTTCCTCTCTGGGGACTTTTTCTGATGACAGAGGAAGCCTTAGCCCTCACTCACAAGAACTGCTATCACCTGTCAACAGGAGGTAAGAATTCTTCCGGGAGGTAGGGATGCAAACAGGGCAAGATTTCCTGTCATACAGGCTGTTTATCATTCTGTCCCTGCAGTCTCATTAGATAGACATTTATGATGAACCATAGGGAAAAATATGGAGGCTCTCCATTCCCCTTCCTTCCAGGTGTTCAGTTGATATCTTCTTGTTTCTCCCACTTATCCTACAACACTGTGCACATCATACTCATACAAACTCAAGACACAGACCCAGCTGCAATGGAGATGGCCCTGCTCTATTTGAGTTTCAAGCAGAAAAGATCTCCAGGAGGAAAGGATTGAGCCTTTTCAAACAGTACATGATGATTCATTTCATTGGCTCTGAGTTTCCTGATCAGGTTCCAGACCAGGTTATTTCATCTGTGAACAGGGATCCAGCAGAAACAATTCTCTACTTTGGAGTTGTGTAGGGACTTTCTAAGTGATGAGGTACCATTAGATATCACAAGCCACATTTAAGAAGACCTATTTTAGATTTTATTCAGAATCACTATGCATATTTGATGTATCATAGCCTTAAATTGTCCCTTAGCACACATTAACAGATAGTTGTCAAGTTACAGTTTTCAGATAAGCAACTTCTGTTTTTGGCTTGTTTTATACATTTATGCAATTTTCTTGGTTTCCAAAATAAAAACTCTAGAAGTGTTATATTGAAAGAAATCCACTTATTTCATAGAATTCTGAAGAAAATAATATCATAAAAGTCACCTGAACTATTTACTTTAGTAACAAACTTCTAAACTTCCATTTTGTACATATATACATGAAACATATCAGCATTTTTCCTTCCTAATATTTCCTAGTAGTAATAGACATTTCTGAATGCATTTATTATGATACAAAGCCACTGATTATATGAAGATTCCATTTTGTGGTAACCAGCTTATTACTGACAGATGTGATGGTGTTCCTCTATCAGGAACAACACTACAACTTTGCTCACTTTTGACTTGAATTTACCTCTAGAATTGCCAAGTCAGAGAACTTGTATCTTTAAAAATTTCACTAAATATTTCCAAGTTGGCTTCTAGGAATGTTGTATAATTTTATTCCCTCAACATAGAAGCATAGGGTTATGACTATTCCTCATGCCTTTAGCAAATGCTAGGTCTAGCCAATAGTTTTAGCATTTGTCAATCAAAATGGATAAGTGTGTTGAATGAAAAAATACCAATGACCTAAAACTGGAGAGTTATGTTTTATTTGGCAGAAAGTTCTAGGACTTCATGCTCAGGAGTCAGCACCTCAAGTAACCCTGAGAGAAATGCTCTGAGGAGACAAGGGTGGTAAGCCAGGTTATATAGAAATTTGCAAGAGAGGGCAGAAGGGAGATTATTCAAAAGCATCTTTTGAATGTCAAAAGATTATTATTAATTAAAGGAAAACCAGATATTTCAAGTTAAGCAATTTAGTGCTTTTCTGTGGAAAGATGCAAGAGTCTGGGCTCACTGAAACCTTGCGTTTGATACACACCTTATATGTCTGGGGCCAGTGTCTTGTGTTTTCACATCCTGAGTTTCCTCAGGGCTCTCTATAGGGAGTGGCTGCAGTCTGATGACTGCTAAATGGCAGATATTCTTTTCTTCCTGAGTTCCCTCAAGGTTCAACAGCTCACCGGTTGTGGTAGCTGCAATAGCTGATGATTGTGACATCATTTGTTTACTGTTATGGCAGGAAATATTCCATTTCTCAAGTGATAGCTTATTTTTTTACTCGTATTTCTTTCATCGCTGTGTTTTCTTAGCCAATTATGTTCCTTTGTAAACACTTTTGTTGTTCAATCACTCATTTATGTCCAACTCTTTGTGACCCCAGGGACTGTTTGTAAACATTGCCTCTCACATTTAGTTGTCTATTTTTATACTAGCTTTTTGTCTTTGCCTATATCAGCTGAAAAGATGCAAAACCTGAAAGATGAGAATTACATTATTTGGTGGATTTTCGGAGGACTCAGCTTGGGAGGCAGACTCTGAGATAGCTCTGAGGGACTACACAGAAGAGGTAGGAGAGGAGCCAGGATATATAGCAATTTTTGCAACAAAAAAAAACAAAGAAAACATCAAAAGATGACTATTAATTAAAGAAAGCCAGGCATCTCATGCTAAGGAATTTAACACTTTAAAATGAGAAGATGCAAGAGTCTGGTCTTGTTTAAATCATTCCTTGACATTACCTTACCTATGTAGGGTCATTATTCTTTTCCTTCCCATTCTGATTTCCCTTACGTTCACTGTTGGAGGTGGCTGTAGTGGCTAATGGCTGCAGTATCCTTTGTTTGCTGACATGACAGGCAACCTTTTTCATTCACACATATAGTTTTAAGAAGTCATTTAGTATATTATGAATAGCAAAACTTTATTTGCACTGTATTTAAAAAGTATGCTCCCAACTTGATATTTGCTTTCAACTTTGTTTAGGATTTTTTGTGTGTTTTAAAAATTTATTGGACAAGGTTCAGGGATTGATGTATTTAATTTTTAAACATTTTCTGGTGGCATATCTATCAACTTTCATTTTCCAGCTTCTAAATTTGTTGTTATCACTAGAAAAGTAAAAAAAAAAAAAAAACACCTTAATATTGAGCAGATAGTTACAAATTATGATTGAAAAGTCTTAAGTGACTGAGATATTTAGATTCTTCAAAGTGACAAGTGTACAGTACTTAACAAAGAGGTAAATTAGAGGACAATGAAAAATTAGCAATGAAGAATTTAATGATAACTTTGAACTTTATTTACAATATAAATAACCTGAGCTAAGGGGAAAATGATTCAGCCCTGCTAAGAGATAGCTAATCCATCAGCAAATATTTTGAGACAAAAAAAAAAATTATGTTCATTCAAGAATAACCTTTTCAAATAATTTGTTGAAAGATTTCCGAAATTGGTAATTAGACAACTTATCACAAAGAAAGGGAAGCACCTAAAATATAGGTATTATTATGTATCCACTCAGTAGCCTAAATCTTCTAACAGTAAAGCGGTCCTACTTTTGGTTGTACAGCTACCTTTCGTTTGCTTTCATTTGGTTAGCTTTCAAAGGAAAAAAGTGTCTTTTGAAACATTTTGTATACAATCTGGAGATAAATATTTTGATGACACAATTTCAGCTGAAGAGTATTTTTTTTTTAATCAGAAAAAGGAATTTTGTGTCATTAACCATTTTTTACAATAAAAAACGTACTTAGTCTGTGGGAAAAAGTCCCTCTACACAAGATTATAAAAATATATATTTATACTTTCTTTTTTGTTATGTTAAACTGTTTAACTGTTGTATATGTTGGAATATATTTGGAGGAAAGGTTGAAAAAGAGATTGAATTTTTTTTTTTTTCATTTAGCCAGACAATTATCCCCAGCTATCCTATAATCTTAAAAACTGCCTACCAAAATTTCTCGTTAGGATCTGTTTATGGGCCCTATTTTCTTTCTTTGATACTTCTATTCACATGATAGTAATTCCACTGTTAAAATACTCATACTTTTGTAATATGTTTTAATGTCTACTAGGCCATTTTTTTGCATTGTACACTTATTTTCATAATTTTATATATTTATTCTTGTGAATTTTGAATCCTTTATTAAATTTTTATTTTGGCTTTTAAAAACTTCATATTGTGCACATTCCATATATTTTATATCACCTCAGATTATTATTTGGATTAAATTTAGGACTTCTGCAAGATAAGTCTGGTGGAAATATATTGTCAGTTATAGCAAAGATGTCTATATTATCACAGATTTGTAGAAGTAGTCTTCATATAGGTTGCATGTGTGTTAAAAATATTAGCATAAATGATAGGTTCAAATGAATCCTTAAGACTAAGAAGCTGTAGGACATGGTGAAGGTTGAATGATTTATCTAAGCACAATGCCACCATCTTTATTTCTGTGGTAAAAATAACCTCTGACACTTAGTCAAAAAAAATTATTAAGAAATTACTGGAAATTCTCTGATTTTCCAATGGTTAAGACATTGGCTTTCGCTTTCCACTGCAAAAAATTTGTATGGGTTTTGTATGGGCATGGGTTTGATCCCTGATTGGGAAGCTAAATTCTCAGATACCACGTGGTACAGCCTTAAAAAAAAATAGTGTGGCCATTTTCCTAGAGTGCTTACTTCTCTTTCCCCAATCTTTTCTATAATGCTGCCCAAAATATTGAAAAAAATCTAGGTTCACATAAGTCTGTTGTCTAAATAAGGACTAACTGCTGTGAAACAACACAATCAGATTTGTATATTTTTTAACTTGGGTGGGCAAAATGAGAGGTGAAGAGAGTGAGCTAGTTAAAGAAACAGAATTTATACTGACTGAGTGTTGTTAACATTATATAAGTTTATTACTCCCAGTGGATAATTAAGGCTTTTAGTTTTATGACTTGATAGGTTCTGACATAATCTGCATTTCAAGAGTAAAAGTAAAACCATAGGGGGAAAGTCTGTAGAATTTAGAGTATAAATTGAAATATTTTATAAATGTAATTCTTATTCAGGGTGTTACACTGATCCTTTGATGCAGTTGACAGTTTTTCCCATGTGCTGTTGATATAGCATGATTTTTTCTGTTTCTTTATCTTTGCAGAATATTGATCAGCTATCATTTTTTTATCCATAAACTCACTTTGTCCTACAGAGTAGTTGTCTGGTCTATTTTTATTTTCCTGAAATATCTGTGAGCAGTTACTTCAAGCAAATACTTATGGCACAGTGGAATGAATTAATGAGCCAACATCAAACAGATTCCACACACCCTTGAACACTTCCCAGGCTCACGTACGAAAGGTACCCTCGGAGTTTCCATTTGTCTCTTTCATTTATTTATTTTTTGCTTTGTTCCTCAAGTTCCTCCTTGAGCTCTCCCTGCAGCCTTGCCTAGTCTCCTATTCTTGGAACCTGTTCTTGAAATGAATTTAACCCTCCTTCGACTGCTCTCAGGGCTTTCTCTTCCCCTCTCCTCTTTGACTCCTCAGTTTCTGGCTTATTCACCGTCTCAAATTCCAAAACTCCCTCCTGCAGCAGATCCTCTTCCTGCAGATCTTTCTATAATTGAGCTTGTTGTTCTCCTCTGGCTGTCTTCACTTCCGAGAACGGCCTCCTCCCTGCGCCCTTTCCTCCCCCGTGGCCCTTGGACTGGGTTGTTTTTCTCTGGGGCAGGCCCAGACTGTCGCCTTATCTCAGCAGGGGATGGCTTCTTCCCCCTTCTTCCTGTGCTCTCTGTGGAGCCCTAGCTGCATTTTGAGTTGGTTTCCCACTTCCCTTTTCTCTCTTATCTCTGAAATCCATCACTCTTGACTCATGAGATTTATAGCTTTGGGTTTTGCAGAAAACTGGATTGTCTTAAAATAGGTGGTACTCGAACAGGCTGTGTGTACCCTCCTTTATAGAACAGCTCAATCTCACGTGGATTTGCAGACAGTGCAGGTCACAGCCCGCCCTCTAAGTTGCAACTCCACACAGACCAGCCCATTGTGATTGCCAATCCCGTGCATGCCTTTGATTTGTCTTCCAAAACCGGCAGCATGAAGAGCAGATCCAGTTACTTGCAGTTCTGGAGTTTTAAATATTATGCCCAAATGTAACTGAGTTAGCTCTCTGACCTTGCTGCCTCCACATCCTCTACCCTGCCCACTTCCCCAGCCCCCAGTTACCATCCCCAGACTTCCCTCACTAGATCTGCCAAGGACTTCCCAAACATCAGTCTGAGGCAGGAGGCAGAATGGGCCCCTACCAGGATAAAGCCATTAGAGATTCATTCCCTATGGACCAAAACTCCAAGACCAGAAGAGTAGACAATTAAGGGAGAAGGCTGGGCCCGATAAAAGTAATTCAAACCACCCCAAGGCCGCAGCTCAGTGACTATCAGTCTGCCTGTGTGCCTACCCACACGTACTATATATACTCTTTATCCTCTTAATAAACACTTTACTTCACTACTTTCTGTCTTTGTGGAAATTTTTTTCTGCAAAGCTGAAGGCCAGGGCCCTTCTCACTGACCACTGGTCTAGTAGTTAGAATCTGTTCCTTCGCTGCTACCGTGTCTCAATCTCTTGCTGGGAACCCTGGCCCGGCTCCAAGCTGATGCAGGCTGAGATCACCCTAGATCAAGTCCAGTGACCTTGCCCATTCTCCTTCACTAGCCACCTTGTCCTCTCAGCTCTGTCCAACACTGTTCATTCTTTCCTTCAACAAATAGTCATTTGATATTTCTGTATACTTAAGGACTGTTGTAGGCACTCAGGAAAGGTGCCTTCATGATGTTTATATTTGATTAGACTGATATCAAACAGCATAAGCAGTTATTATTTTGTAGACAAATGAGTAAGTAAATTATCTAGCATCAATATATTAAATGGCTTCCTTCATAGCTCAGTTGGTAAAGAATCTGCCTATAATGCAGGAGACCCCAGTTCGATTGCTGGGTGGGGAAGATCCACTGGAGAAGGGATAGGCTACCTACTCCAGTATTCTTGGGCTTCCCTTGCAGCTCACCTGGTAAAGAATCTGCCTGCAATGCTTCAGTCCCTGGGCTGGGAAGATCCCCTGGAGAAGGGAAAGGCTACCCACTCCAGTAATATTTGCTTCCCTGGTGGCTCAGATGGTAAAGCATCTGCCTGCAATGTGGGAGACCTGGGTTCGATCCCTGGATCGGGAAGATCCCCTGGAAAAAGAAATGGAAACCCACTCCAATACCCTTGCCTGGAAAATCCCATGGACGGAGGAGCCTGGTATGCTATAGCCCATGAGGTCCCCAAGAGTCGGACACAACTGGGCAACTTTGCTTTCCTTTTCCTAATATATTAAGTGGTCCTAGGGAAGACAGGAAAGAGAGCAGGTAGACCACACTGAGAATGTGACAATCAGGCAGAGACCTGAAGGAAGTGAGAGTCAACTGTGTAGACCTCCGGGGTCAGGGGTGCTCCAGGCAGAGAGGCTGACCAGGGCTAAGACCCTGTGGTGAGGCCTACCTGCCTGTTCAAGGAATGGCGAGGAAGCCAGTGCACAGGAGAAGGGAGAGTTGAGGGGAAAGTCATAGAAGACAAGTCCCAGAGCTGTTAGACCACAGGCCATCTTGGCTGCTCACATTCCCCCTTGGCCTCCATGGCACCAAGCTTTGTACTGGTTCTCTCTTTAGTTTCTTCCTTTGCTTCCTCCACCAGGAAGCGTATCCTCAGCCGATCTCCTCAGAGCTAGATTCTCCACGTGCTCTTTGATCTTCCCGCTCCCTCACTTTCTCTCCCATTTCAATCATATCTGCTTCCTTAGCTTCTGCAATATGCCAATTACCAAAATTTCCTCCAGGTTTATACTTGCTTCCCACGTGCTGTTTCTAACTTGGTGTTTTAGCCACATCTCACACTTGATGTGTAATACATCAGCTTTCTCTCAAGCTAGTCATTTCTGAGGGCTTTCCCATTTCCATTAATGAAACTTCTATTTCCTTGGCCATTTGTATTTCAAATTTTCATAATTACCATCCTCTTCCTCATCAAATCAGTGTTAACAGGCTGTTAAATCAGTCTCCAAAAGAGAAAATTTCACATGAAGGTCTAAGAAAAACGTAATTTTAACTAGGGTTTACCGAGTCATTTTTAGACCTTTATATTAATAATACTGTCAAATGTGCCTTCAGTTCAGTTCAGTTCAGTCACTCAGTCGTGTCTGACTCTTTGCAACCCATGAACCACAGCACGCCAGGCCTCCCCGTCCATCACCAACTCCCGGAGTTCACTCAGACTCACGTCCATCGAGTCAGCTCCAGGCAGAGAGGCTGACCAGGGCTAAGACCCTGTGGTGAGGCCTACCTGCCTGTTCAAGGAATGGCGAGGAAGCCAGTGCACAGGAGAAGGGAGAGTTGAGGGGAAAGTCATAGAAGACAAGTCCCAGAGCTGTTAGACCACAGGCCATCTTGGCTGCTCACATTCCCCCTTGGCCTCCATGGCACCAAGCTTTGTACTGGTTCTCTCTTTAGTTTCTTCCTTTGCTTCCTCCACCAGGAAGCGTATCCTCAGCCGATCTCCTCAGAGCTAGATTCTCCACGTGCTCTTTGATCTTCCCGCTCCCTCACTTTCTCTCCCATTTCAATCATATCTGCTTCCTTAGCTTCTGCAATATGCCAATTACCAAAATTTCCTCCAGGTTTATACTTGCTTCCCACGTGCTGTTTCTAACTTGGTGTTTTAGCCACATCTCACACTTGATGTGTAATACATCAGCTTTCTCTCAAGCTAATCATTTCTGAGGGCTTTCCCATTTCCATTAATGAAACTTCTATTTCCTTGGCCATTTGTATTTCAAATTTTCATAATTACCATCCTCTTCCTCATCAAATCAGTGTTAACAGGCTGTTAAATCAGTCTCCAAAAGAGAAAATTTCACATGAAGGTCTAAGAAAAACGTAATTTTAACTAGGGTTTACCGAGTCATTTTTAGACCTTTATATTAATAATACTGTCAAATGTGCCTTCAGTTCAGTTCAGTTCAGTCACTCAGTCGTGTCTGACTCTTTGCAACCCATGAACCACAGCACGCCAGGCCTCCCCGTCCATCACCAACTCCCGGAGTTCACTCAGACTCACGTCCATCGAGTCGGTGATGCCATCCAGCCATCTCATCCTCGGTCGTCCCCTTCTCCTCCTGCCCCTAATCCCTCCCAGCATCAGAGTCTTTCCAAATGTGCCTACTACAATTCAAACCATCACTATTTTTGTAGAGTCTAATGAGTCAGGAATTGATTTTATTTTATACAAATCATTCAAAAGTTAATCATAAAGGGCAATTCCAAAGTGTCAGCTAGACAAAGTAGCCACGGTTTTGTAAAAAAAACTGGCAGAATGAGAGCATCTAGGTTGCAAGCTCTGCTTTTGGTGCCGGAACACTCAGGTCCTGCCCTCTCCTGGGCCTTCCCTCACGTTTCTTTATCATTTTTGGCTGCTTTGCAGATCCTGGCCTTCCCTCACATTTCTTTATCATTTTTGGCTGCTTTGCAGTTCCTGCTTGGCACTACCATTCAGTTCTTTAACACAGATCCACTCAGAAAAGAATCTAAGGAATGAGTAAAATTCCTGAAAGTAACCTCTCTATCCTCCAACCTGTTGAAAGATTGCACAACTTACAAGCCTGCCTAACTCATTACTAGTTTCCAGTGATATCATTCAGATTTCATGAGAACCCCATTGTTCACCCCAAGCCTGCCTGGAGTTTATAGGGTACAAGCTGCCTTATTTACTTTTCTGAAGGCATTGCTATTTTCTGTGGCACTTCGTTTGCAATAAGAAGATGAAGGGTTACCCTCTGCCCTGCCTGTCTCTCCCTCCCTCTCCTTTCTGCCTTCCCTCCTTTCCATCTCTCCCTCCTGAGAAGCCACTACCCAGCCTGCCTTTGGATAGTTGGAGAGAGAGCCAGTAGAAGCATGGCTGCTCTCTCTTGACCAGGGAGTGTCATTTCTTGCTCTTAGTATTAGTAGTAGTAGTAAAGTCACTCAGTCGTGTCCGACTCTTTGTGACCCCGTGGACTGCAGCCCAGGGATACAGAACTTCTTGGAGCACAAAATGTGTTCTTCTTTCCTGTTTGCACAACCTCCCACTCTTCTTCCTTTAAGGAGGAAGGGACTTCTCCAGAAAGGGGCTATGCTTCTTGCATG
The DNA here is from genome assembly GCA_006410675.1 of Oreotragus oreotragus. Classification (NCBI taxonomy): domain Eukaryota; kingdom Metazoa; phylum Chordata; class Mammalia; order Artiodactyla; family Bovidae; genus Oreotragus; species Oreotragus oreotragus. The sequence continues at coordinate 282,009 of SJYX01015604.1, forward strand.
GGATACAAACTCTGGCTCTGTTGACAAAGATCCAAAACCACCATTGCAACAACATGGTGTTAGCAGTAGGGTCCTCAGGTGGGTGCTGGTGAGGAGGCACAGGGGAGAGTGGTCCCAGCCCCAACGGACCAGCCGAAGGGCCCCATTGCAGGGACTGGCCACTCAGCAGACACACCTGAGGGGTTTCTACAGGTCTCAACATCAGGATTTAGGAGCCTGATGACAGTTCTGAGACCCGGCAGAGAAAGGAAAGGGGTGAGGAAGAGAAGAGAAAGGGTTTGGGCAGAAATAGGCTGGAGGGTTAGCTCTCCTTGGGGCTGCAGGCCACCACACACAGACTGTCACAGCTCACATGCCAGTCGAACCTCAGTCTAACAGTGAGACCAGGAACTGATGGCGTCACTGACGTTTCTAGCACATTCATGAAACACTTAGGCCCATGGTACTCTTTGCATGTCTGTGTGAAGAGTCCAGTGTGCTTGGACTGGGGTCTATAGGTTAGGAACTCCTAATGAGGTTTTGTTAGAGACTCTGATCCTGTAGTCTGATGCCTCCCACTGGCTGCATCTGCTGTGTGTGTGTGCTAAGTTGCTTCAGTTGTATCTGACTCTTTGCGATGCAATGGGTTCCTCTGTCCTTGGGATTCTCCAGGCAAGAATACTAGAGTGGGTTGCATTGTAGTCACTCTCTGATTGCTCCTCCCACACCTATGTTTGACAACTAAGAAGCTGCTGTAGAGCTTCTGTGAATTCCTGGCCAGAAGGAATTCTCTTGAAGCCTCATGGTCTAAACCCTGACTCCATCTCTCGCAGGTTCCACTCAGCTTCTACTCTAGCAGCTTTTACAGCGTGACAGGCCCTTCCTGTGCTGTCCCTTTTGGAACTGATAATTGGGTTCCGAACATGTACTGTTGGTCTGCAATCCCTATAGAAAACTGATTTGCACACTTTCCTCTGGACTCCATTCTCTATTCTCATGACACCAAGGACCATTGCCCAAGACACCAATAGACCAGGCAAGGAATGTAGACACATTGTATGTTCCCTAAATATAATGGAATCTGCTAATTGGCTGAGTGGCNTGGACTCCATTCTCTATTCTCATGACACCAAGGACCATTGCCCAAGACACCAATAGACCAGGCAAGGAATGTAGACACATTGTATGTTCCCTAAATATAATGGAATCTGCTAATTGGCTGAGTGGCAGAAAAATGTCCAAGGGGAATAGAAGCTTATACAATATAGAAATCCATCTACATTCAAGGAGTATGCATTTCATAGTGGACAAAACCTTGAGAACGTACAGCTTAGACATCCTTCATGGGCCTAACATGTAGTGATACTGACTGAAATTCAGAAAGGCACATTGATCAATCTGATTAGCCAGTACCAACAAAGTTGATGAAAAAGACTACTAATATCCAATCAGAAACAAATGTATGCTTTATTGTAGATTTTATTAAATTATCTGGTCAGTTTGGTCAACACATTTAAAGTGATTAAGTATATGGGCATATTCTGGAAAGATCAATTTGGTTCTTCAGTTATCATCTCAGCCAAAGAGTATCCTAAGTTGTTTAGCTTGTGTCATTCATCATTGACCAGTTAGCCTTTTAATTGCTCTCATCTTATGAAAAAGGAGAATGATGGGAAGAGTACAAAGGGAGAAGTTTCTGGAAATGGTGTAAAACTTTGACGTAACTTCCCAAACCATCTCTTGTTCTTTGTGACCTGGTCTACAGAGTCAAGTGCATGCGTATGTTTAGGAAGCCAACAGTGCCAAATGCCCTTAACGTTGGAGATGGACATATGGGTGCATCCAATTCCTGCTGAGCTGAATCTGAGCTCACTGGCCAGCTGGTTGCAATAAAACCTTCCTTTCACATAAAAGAGAAACATTTCAGAACAGCCCTCCTCTGTATAATACTATTCCAGGCAAAGGTAAGAAAACAAATCTGAATCACTCATTTGAATCCAAAGTACTATTTTTAGTTGACAGTGTCAGGTGTTATTTGACACTCTGTCCTGAAGTCTGGGTCTCTTGGCTAGAGTTCCCATCATTTGCTGATCATTAATGGAGTGGGTGAGACATGACTTATTAATGAGTTTTGGTCTGAGGCTGTGAATTGGAGGCATCGTGGTCTCGCCCCTTCTCTGCTGAATGATCAAAGTTCAGCTTGTTAGACTGTGACCAAGTCCAACAGCTCCCACCCACGTCTTTCTCATCTCCACCCTTCCCCAAATAGGCAGGGTATTATCAAAGAGCTTTCTTGTTTGATGCTACTATGTGATTGTAATTTGGAAAAGAAAGCATTTTGAAATCCAAAAGGAAAGATTTTAAAAAGAGCTTTGGTTAAAAAATATAAAGCTGGATTTCCCCTAGTGATGTATTTATATTCATGGATCACCCAGGCTTTCACAGCCTAAGCTTTTTATATATTCCCAGAAATTTGGCAAAATCTTCTGAGAGGAAGGCTCTGGAAAGCTCTTCTTTGTTTGGCCTCTCAGTTGTCCTCAGGCTATTCTGCAAGATCCTAGAACCTGGGGACCAGGGGAGGACCAGAAAGGTGGCAAGCATCCTGAGTTCTCCCAGCGGAGGTCAGGATTTAGGGCCCACTGGGGTGAAAGGCAGGAGGAGGTGGGTCTTTCAGCCTCTCTCCCTGAGGGTATTTTACTGTCCTGAGCTGACTGCCCCTTCTGTCCACCATGCTTGTTTGTTTATTTGGTGGATTAGCTTTCCTCTTGTTGGTTCTCATATTTCTAGATCCCAGAATAATGAGCCTGCTAACTGCCAGGAAGTGTTTTTCACCCTGGGCTGACCAGTTGGGCAGTAACCACAATCTAAGAACCAGAAAGATCCAACTGTATGTCAGAAGCAATTTATCTTAATAAATTTTCACAACATGTAGTTAGAAAATGTGAAGGCCAGTTCTCCATTCCTTAGTCAATTCAAAATATGGACAAAAACAATCAAATCCAGCTTTTGCCCAAATGTTTCAGGATGATTACTTAAGATTTTCCATTTTATCATGTTATTCAAATGTGTTTCACCAAATGCAAATGCTTTTGATCTCTCAGTACCTCATTATCATCAAACATTTGAGAGATCAAGAAAGCGATTTGGCAATATATGTCAAAAGCCATATAAACATGCATATCTTTGTGTAAGTGATTCCATTTCTTGAAATTTTTTTTAAATTGGTCCTCAGGGAATAAGCAACTACTGTGCATAAAAATTTAGACAACTGAAAATTCATCTTGAAACAGACAAAAAGTCCAACAAAGATTTAGAATCAGTTCAGTTCAGTTCAGTCGCTCAGTCGTGTCTGACTCTTTGCGACCCCATGAATTGCAGCACGCCAGGCCTCCCTGTCCATCACCAACTCCCGGAGTTCACTCAGACTCACGTCCATAGAGTCAGTGATGCCATTCAGCCATCTCATCCTCTGTCGTCCCCTTCTTCTCTTGCCCCCAATCCCTCTCAGCATCAAAGTCTTTTCCAATGAGTCAACTCTTCGCATGAGGTGGCCAAAGTACTGGAGTTTCAGCTTTAGCATCATTCCTTCCAAAGAAATCCCAGAGTTGATCTCCTGCAGAATGGACTGGTTGGATCTCCTTGCAGTCCAAGGGACTCTAAAGAGTTTTCTCCAACACCACAGTTCAAAAGCATCAATTCTTCGGCACTCAGCCTTCTTCACAGTCCAACTCTCACATCCATATCTGACCACAGGAAAAACCATAGCCTTGACTAGACAGACCTTAGTCGGCAAAGTAATGTCTCTGCTTTTGAATATACNAGGGACTCTCAAGAGTCTTCTCCAACACCACAGTTCAAAAGCATGAATTCTTCAGCGCTCAGCTTTCGTCACAGTCCAACTCTCACAGCCATATATAATCCCATGAAGAATAGACTATTTTAAAACTTGGGGCTTTTTGAAGACATACACACACATCTTAAAAAACCTTATGTGTGTTTCTGTGAAGGATGTGTAGTGGGTCCTGAGGTCCAGCTTGTCCTCACTAAGATGCTGAGAACTTGGGGGTGCTGCTAGGCTTCCTTTGTCTTACTGCACATGACCTTTATCATGACATTGGCCTCCAGCTTCAAGGCTCTCGCTTCTCTCTTCAGAGGAGTGCTAGTCTTATTTTTCTCTTACTCTGAGCACTTATTCAGTGTGCTTTTGTTCAGAGTTTTAGGAATGATTTCTCTGAAAGGTTTTTTCTTGCCTCCAGTGTTCTCTGGCAGCTGCTGACTCTCTTTTCCATATGATAACAAACACCGATGTATGTTGCTACCTACAGCTGTAACTCTCACCTGAGGACAATATCTCTCTATTCACCTGCCACTTTGTCTGAGATATAGAAGAGCTCTGAATAATGCTCTTAGCAGAAAGAGTCGCTTATTAGGTATCCCTCATGACAATTGCTATATCTCAGTATCACATGCCCAAGCCCCTTTAATCTGGGTGATTTCTGTTTAGTCACCTCATGTTCAATATTGTGTAGACTGCAAGAGCACTTTATAAAGAGTAAGACACCACAAAGAGTCCATCATTACTCTTACTGCTCTTTTCTCAACTTATTTAACAGTTTGGATTTTTGATCACATACTATGGTGGAGACTAGCTGCCTGCTTAATTTTTACTCTCTTTTCCCTTAACAACAGATTTTGATATTTTTAGGGATTCCCAGCTTTAAAAAAAATATCATTGCTTCCAAGGCTTCCTCAAGGAAGTTTCAAGGTTCAGAATTACTGACTGGGCTTTCTGGGAAAAATCCTCAAATAAAAGTGAGCCTGCTTGTTCCTCAGCTTGTTCTTGCCTAGCTCATGGGTGAGGTTGTTGGAGCTCCAGCTGCTATATTGGGTCCTTGAGGATGGAGGGCATGCACGAAGGATTACAGAGCCAAAAGACAGAAAAAGTCCAAGGGGGTTGTTCTAGCAGCCTTGGATCACTTATCACTGCTTTTGTTTTATGATAGAATTAAATTGGAAGAGGACTTAATGCATTCAAACCACAGAATGGATTTCTGTTACTAGCAGCTGAATATAATTCCTAATTGTTAGGCTCCCATATGGACTCTTCCTTTATTTTATTTTTTATCATAGTATCAACATTTTGCGCATGATCTCACAAAGTCTAAAGTTATCATAATTATATTACATTGTAGCCCATCATATATTCTATCAAATATTTTTTCTATATGTATCATCTTAATTTGTTACATATACATAGCACAGTGCTGTTAAAGAGTTTTACCCTACTATACCATACTTAAACTAAAAAATAAAACAAACAAAAAAAAAAACTGCCCTTTTTCTCCAAAAAGAATCATCCAAGTTTATTGGAAGGTATTGTTGTTGTTGTTGGTCAGTCACTAAGTCGTGTCTGACTCTTTGTGACCCCATGACCTGCAGCCCACCAGGCCCCTCTGACCATGGGATTTTCCGGGCAAGAATACTGGATTGGACTGCCATTTCCTTCTCCAGCGGAATCTTCCCAGCCCAGGAATCAAACCTGTGTCTCCTGCATTGGCAGACAAATTCTTTACCACTGAGCCATCAGGGAAGCACTCTGGAAAGAATAACTGTTTTGAAATCACAGCCTTCAGTAAGATATAATAGTCTTTGACTAAGGAAATAACATTAGATGAAGAACTTATCCTTGATTTTGAGCTCATGTCTGTATATTTAGGCCATATTGAATTTGACTGTAGTATTTGGACTAATGTTAGGGTTATGAATTTATGTCAATGCCAAGGTTGGGCTTCCACGGTGGCTGCCATAAAGAACCTCCTGCCAGTACAGGAGACATGGGTTTGATCCCCTATCTGGAAAGATCCCACATGCCTCAGGGCAACTAAGTCCGTGCACCACAACTGTGGAGCCAGCACCCTAGAGTCTGGGAGCCGCAGCTACTGAAGCGCATGTGCTCTAGAGCCTGTGCTCTGCAACAAGAGAAGCCCCTGCAATGAAAAGCCCCCACTTGCTGCAACCAGAGGAAAGCTCACACAGCAGCAAAGATGCAGCACAGCCATAAAGAAATAAATAAAACTGTTAAATAAGCAAATATCTGAGGCTATGCTTTCATATCTAAATTGAAGAAGAAGTTTATATATATATGTATATAAACACACACACATATATGTAAACACACACACATATATATATGTATATATGTAAATAAAGTGAAATGCTCACAAAAGTGAGCTGAAAGGAAGTATGTCCGAATTAGAGCAAATTCATTAATTTTTCTCTCTGCCTGGCTTTACCTTGAATGCCCTTTGCCTTCTTCTTTGATAAAATCCTACTTATCCTCAAAGGCCCAAGCGAGTGGCACCTTTTCTATGAAACCTTCCTAGCTTCCAAGACAGAATTATTCCTCCTCTTTTCTTGCTTCCCAGGGCACTGAAGAAAAATGCATTTGGGCTCTCATCCAGGCTCTCTGACTTTGAGCTTTAGACAAGTTTTGTGCCTTAGACAAGTTATTAATATGTTAACCCTCAGGTTTCTCATCTTAAAAATAACCATAATAGTACCCATGCCATAAAGTAGCAATGAAATTAAGTGAAGTTAGTTATATAAGGTCTTCACAAAGCAGTCAACCCCTATTTAACATTCAAATTACAGAAGCTTTCATCATTCTTATCTTCTTCATTAGCCTTATGAGAATTATTCTTTTCATTTTACCACTTCACATATACTGAAGTTTAAAGCATTGTGTCTCTTAGAGGCTCAATTCTGTACAGTGTAGAATTATTCATCTTTGAGTAGCCTCAACCTAAATGGTGGAATAACATAGTTATTGAACAGGATAAGTGTACTGATAAAACAAGTATCTTTTGAATGAATGGATTTAGTAGTAATAATTGAGTTTGCATACTTTGTACTTTGTATACAAAAATCATGTATATGCATTTTGAACTATTATAAGAGATGTGTTTTGTTTGTGCTACTGAATCCATATATTTTTTATCTGATCACCTACTCCAGAAGTAGTGCAACAGGGATGAAATAATGAATCAAATTGACACCCTAGATGGGAAATATACCCATGCCAACAACAGAGCCAGCCAATCACTGGCATCTTAAGAGTGAAATGAGTGTCAATGTGTAAAGTGGATTCTTCTGGAGTGAAATATCTGTGAAGTGGTTGGCAATAGGAAAATCCAGCTCACAAGGACATTCAAATCTACACTCTGGGATGGTGGGCATCCCTTCCAACAACCACCAAGAAATACAGATATACCAACCATATTGTGTTATTTTAGTCCAGGCTGAATTTCATGGAGTATAAATTCTTGTCCAATCTAAGCACATCTGTTCATAATAATTAACTCCTGTGCCTTGTGAGCAGAAAAGTGGCATCAGCTATACAGTGAGATGCATTGGATTTATTTCTGTTTGTCATAATGATTCATTGAGACATTATGGGAAAGCAGATGCTTTTTCTGCTCTCCCAGCCTCTGCATTGTGGCTGCCTATGCATTGCTCTTACTCCTTATGTGTTAAATTAAACAGGGTTTTTTTTTCGGAGAAGGCGATGGCATCCCATTCCAGTACTCTTGCCTGGAAAATCCCATGGATGGAGGTGCCTGGTGGGCTACAGTTCATGGGGTCGCTAAGAGTCGGACACAACTGATCGACTTCACTTTCACCTTTAACTTTCATGCACTGGAGAAGGAAATAGCAACCCACTCCAGTGTTCTTGCCTGGAGAATCCCAGGGACAGGGGAGCCTGGTGGGCTGCCCTCTATGGGGTCGCACAGAGTCAGACACGACTGAAGCAACTTAGCAGCAGCAGCAGCAAACAGGGTTTTGAGGTTGTAGAGCACTGAGGTTGTTAAGTGTTAATGCCACGGTAAGAGTATAATTTTGAAACTTTAAAAAGTCATTTGCTCATTCCAAAACTCACTTCCCTTTTCCTCCCTGGTATGGTATCATAATTTCAACCTTAATCTTGATTTTGAGAAGAAGCTTTTACAAAGTTGCAAATCACTGGACTGGAAGTTCCCATGAAAACTTTAATTCCAGCCTGAGGTCAACCAACTTCTGGTGTCAAAGACAGGCAATAACACTTTCCCAGTAGAGATGTTATGATGGTTGAAATGCAATCATGGGAGTAGAGCATGCAGTGGGGAGCCTGACATATAGTAATAATAATAATTAATTAAAGTGACCTTTCAGCTCTAACTATATGAATTGTATTTTATGCTCAAGAAATCCTATTAGGTGGGTACTATTTTTGAACCCACTTCATGTATGAGAAAACTAAATCTCAGAGAATGAACTCTGCCAGGCTCATTTATCATGAAAGTTTGGAACCAGGATTCAGTCTCAGGCAGTTTTACTCCAGAGTTGGCATCCTTAACTGTGCTTCTTTTTCCCTTCATGAATGTTATCTGATAAATCTTTGACCAAAGGTGAAAAAAAAAATCATTTGGACCTTGAGTTGAGATGTCATGGGACATTGATGAACCATACGCTGGGATGGTTATGATAAATTTAGATGAATATAAGAAATTTCCAGGAATAACCTCTAATCCATTTCAATTCCTAGACTTAGATCATTTCTGAACATCACAGAGCCTCACCTTGTTGTCTTGAAGGTACAGACTCCTAGTTTTAGTTGGTGTGGGAATTGAACACAGAGAAGAGGATTTCATTTTCTCTACCACAAGCACATCAGGAAATTGACCGACACTCACACAGCTTCTGTAAAGGAAAGTCATTCCAAATCTCCTGTTGAAAGGGCATTCCTTACCCAACCACTAGTTATACTATTTGGCTCTACATTCCTGGCTCCTGGAAAAGGCCATTGACCTAAGTCAGTTAACACATAGTGATGCACATGGTTCAGTGGAACCTCAAAGAATGTGATGAAAAACAAGCCGAAGAGACTATGATGGATCATGTTCAATATGAAATTTTGAATGAAGAAAACTATAAGTGAACAGAAATTGTGGGATTAAAATTAATTTACAAAATAGAAGAACAGCAACACACACACACACACACACACACACACAAACCCAGCAGAGCTGACAGAGTTGTTCAGTTGAGGTCCACATCTTTTGCAGCCTCATGGACTGTAGCCCACCAGGCTCCTGTCCTTGGGATTCTGCAGGCAGGAATACTGGAATGGGTTGCCATTTCCTTCTCGGAGGGATCTTCCAGACTCAGGGATTGAACCCAGATCTCCTGCGTCGCAGGTGGATTCTTTACCACTGAGCCACCTCAGAAGCCCTGACAGAGGAAGTAGACTGGAACAAGTAATGCAGAAGTAGAGGCGGTGTGATAGAAACGCCATCCACCCATGAGCATGGAAACAAGTAGCCTAACCATCTAGATGCCCTGGACCCTAGGGTCTTTCTCACACTGGGAGCTAGGTATCAAAGTGTTCCCATGAAATCGCCCTCACTCACTGCTTGACAGAATAACCTTTCAGCACTCTCCTTCTCTCCCATTGAAATATCATAAATAACTCTTTCACGTTCAATCAAAAGAATGAAGTAACGCTTCTGTTTCTCACCAACTGTGCTGGAAGATAGTGTGTGGCATTAAGGAAAGAATTTTAGCTGCACACAGCTCTCTTCTTTGATGCTTATTAGCTATTGAGAGCCTGAAGGAAGCTATTTTGATGAAGCAGTTGTGACTAAGTGAGTGTTTCATCTCTTGGTTATATGAATGAATTTGACTGGAAACTGGATGACAGATTGGTCTCCAAGCCACAGTGGAAATGGACTGCAGTGAATTGGTAGTTTTGAAAGATATTAATTCCATAAATTTAACAGATGAATATTCATCATCTGATATAAGAAAATTTAGGAAGACGAATGAGACTCTAGTTGACAAGAATGAATGGTCCAGTCCTGGCAAAGAAAAATGCTGCGTTATTGTCAGCAGTAATGCCTTTCATTTATTTCCATGTTTTCCCTAGGTCATAATAATTTTGCAAGTGAAGTTTAAATAGGAAAATACATCACTCTCTAAGGTTTATAGCAATGAATGACCCTAAAAGACATCATCATTTTAGACTTTGGTTTCTTTTCCCCTGTTGTCAAAACTCTTCGGGATATAACATATTTCAAACATGAAAGCAAGAGGTTGCACTGGGAAGTTCGTGCTGTATTTTTCTTTCACTTATCACATTGTTTTACAATTTGTAATTACTTCTTTTGTCCTCAACACTCTTAGGCAGAGAACAAACCCTTAAACATCTACAGCCCTGAAGTCCTGAGTAGTTGAACACATAGTTGGCACTCAATCAATGTTTAATGAACAAAAAAAATAAACTAATGATGTTATATCTCATCCTTAATGAGTTATGTATTCATGGTTGTATTTACAATACTAGAATTAATACTCCTGTGGATAAAAAATATAGTCAACCAATAAATAATGAAATCTATCATGTTTATTCCATTCAGTGAGAAACTATTAAATATTTTAGAATCCATTCATTCATTGCTTTGGATTCTATTAGACACCTTTTGAAATAACAAGAAAAAGAAAGTAACATTTATAGTTCCTACCCTTAAAATGATTATGTTTAATGGAAAACTAAATGGCATGATCACTAACAGACATACTTTTTGGAGGGAATGTGACTTACTCATTGATTTGTAAAGCAATTTTTCCCCCTTTGCTANTGCCTGGAGAATCCCATGGACAGAGAAGCCTGGTGGGCTACAGTCCATGGGTTGCAAAGAGTCAGACACGACTGAGTGACTAAGCATAGCACAACACAGCACATGGCTAATCCATGTTATAGAATATTGTGCCGTCACTTAAAAGTTATTTCTTTGAAGAATATAATGGCATGGGAAATATGTCATATCAGAAAAGAAAGTGTAGAGAGAGATACAGAGACAGAAGCAGAGGATTGGAAGAAGAGGTGAAATGAGGTTGAGAAACGGAAGGAAAACTTAATGTGAACTCAGTACTTTCAATGTGTGGAACGAGAGGGCAGGCCTGAGCTGCGGGCCATCACCTGGGATGTTGGGATGAGCAGGTACAGACTCTTCCAAGGACCTGTATGCAAGCTTAGTTGGTTGGGGCTGGAAGTCATCCTAGAGAATTTCCGAGTCATTAGAAGCAGGTGGACAACATTACGAGCAAATGAAACCCACACACCCTCTGCACAGACCAGGAAAACCTCTCTTTACCAACTTTGTTCCAGGACATTCTTAACATGCTAGGGCACCCTCCTCTTTAATCAAAAAACAGTGCTAAGAAGAGTCCCTCATCCTGATGCTTTCTTATACCTACAGCACTCTGCCTCTTCTTCCCTCCTCAGGCAAACTTCTTAATGGAAGCTTCCTTAAGCTTCCTTAAGCTTCCAAAATGTCAGCTTCCTTGTGGTCTGTTCCCCCCTCAGCCCATAGAACATCACTATGACACCCACTATACCACTGACACCAAATTCACCACATCGGGCTTCCCTTGCGACTCAGCTGGCAAAGAATCCACCTTCAATGTGGGAGACCTGGGTTTGATCCCTGGGAAGATCCCCTGGAGAAGGGAAAAGCTGCCCACTCCTGTATTCTGGCCTGGAGAATTCCATGGGCTGTATAGACTATGGGGTCACAGATAGTCGACACTACTGAGTGACTTTCACTTTTAAAACACTGAGACCACAGTGGCAAAGGTCACCATGTGACTTCCTTATTGCTGAATCCAATAGACCCCTTTATGTTCTCATCTACCTGGACTTGTCACAGCACTTAACCATCCCTTGTTGAAATGTGCTCTAAACTCCCCAAAGCCACCATCTCTCTGCTAAGTCACTTCAGTCGTATCCGACTCTGTGTGACCCCGTAGACGGCAGCCCACCAGGCTCCCCTGTCCCTGGGATTCTCCAGGCAAGAACACTGGAATGGCTTGCCATTTCCTTGTCCAATGCATGAAAGTGCAAAGTGAAAGGGAAGTCGCTCAGTCGTGTCCGACTCTTCGCGACCCCATGGACCGCAGCCCACCAGGCTCCTCTGTCCATGGTATTTTCCAGGCAAGAGGACTGGAGTGGGGTGCCACCGCCTTACTCATCTGATTCTCCTCTCACTCTTCCCGTTCTTTCTTTGACTCTTTCACTGGCACCTCCCATGAGCCCTGGCCATTCCCACTGACCTGCTAAAAAATCTCCCCTTATCTTTCAAGACTTGGCTCCAAGTTCAGTATCGCTGTGACGTCTTTATTCACTCACTCAGGTTATCTACCTTCCTCCCCACAGGTGGATTTACATGGAGGTTAATAAAACCCAAGTGTCAGGACACTTCATTGGCAAAGGCCCTGGGACTTGTGCATTCATGAGGTCATAGATCTTTGTAAAATTTGCATATATGATCTATTTTAACTGCAATGACTGAAGTCCACTGTTTTCTGTCCCACTCTGACCAACCCCGTCCCACTTTACATAGGTTTCCTCAAGTTAGGTAGTTTGGAAAGGCTGGGGGCATTTGAGGGATCCAGCTTAGAGAGAGTTGATATAGAGAGACATTTATTTGGATTTAATCAGGTGTATTTATGTGATTCATAAACACTTCCATGTATAGTTAAGTGACACTAGCTGTCCCAGTGTAGGAATGGCTTCCAGAAACATGCCTCCTACCCACGAGGCTGACTCACACTGCACCATGACACTCGGGAGTGAAGCTGCACCTTAACAAGAACAGCTTGCCGTGCTAGACATGGACCCTGAGGGCAGTGAGGTGAAACAAGGCTTGCAATGTGCAAACTGTCTTTCAATACATAAAATTGTTAAGTAAGTGATTCAGCCTTTAATCATACCTAGTCAAAATGATCAATAATAAAAAAAAAAATTCACTTGGAACTATGTGACCGGAAAGACTGAATTATATTTCTGTCTTTCTATGAAAACTAATCNATGGCTTCCAGAAACATGCCTCCTACCCACGAGGCTGACTCACACTGCACCATGACACTCGGGAGTGAAGCTGCACCTTAACAAGAACATCTTGCTGTGCTAGACATGGACCCTGAGGGCAGTGAGGTGAAACAAGGTTTGCAATGTGCAAACTGTCTTTCAATACATAAAACTGTTAAGTAAGTGATTCAGCCTTTAATCATACCTAGTCAAAATGATAAATAATAAAAAAAAAAATTCACTTGGAACTATGTGACCGGAAAGACTGAATTATATTTCTGTCTTTCTATGAAAACTAATTGTAAAAAATCATATGTATGCTTGTGGCTGATTGGTGTTGTTTTATGGCAGAAGCCAACACATTATTGTGGAGCAATTATCCTTCAATTAAAAATAAATTTTTAAAAATCATTGTCATATGAAGATGTGATCAAAGAATTTATAGTCAAAAAATACAGGGAAAAAAGTAATGCAGTTAATAAAAATACTATTTTTTTTCCTACCTAGATTTTATATTTGTGTTATTTGACTTTTAAAATTTGAATTTGTTAAAAATTTTTTTCTCACCCTAAACAAATAACACTTCTCTTTTATACTTAAATTTATATTTGTAAGTTGTTGGTTTTTTTTTTTTTCTTAGAGAGAACCCTGTAAATCACAGAAACTTCAGGCTTTATAAGTCTGGCTACCCCCTGGCCTCTCCTGCAGACCTACGTCACAGCCCTAGGTCTTCCTCTGGTAGCTCCATTGTTTACACCAGATACAGATACTTACTACAGGCTTAATCAATGTTTGTTGAAAAACATCCAACAGTTTCAGGATGCTACACTCAGAATTTACTGTATCGTAATACAATCAGAGGGTGAGAAATAAGGGTGTCAGAGCATCGTAGAAAACCAACCCCAATTTAGATGGGCCACTTTCAACTCTTATGCTTCTCTGCTCACAGTGCTTCTAAATGCCACATCTCATTTCATCTTTACAATGTCCCCACTCCTGACAAATGGGAGACACAGTAAAAGGAGAAGGTGCAGGAGCACCTGTAATTAACTCTAGGTGACTCAGAGCATAGATGCAGCAAAAGAAGAAATTAAAGAAGAATAATGAAAAGTATCTGCCTAGGACCCCTTGAAACACTGAGTTCCGCAAATTCCCCTTTCTGCAGAGACCAGCCGAAACATATTGTCAGGGCTCAAAACTCATCTTCAAACATCATTCCTTATACTTTGTTACTCTCCCTGGAGGAGGGCATGGCAATCCACTCCAGTATTCTTGCCTGGAGAACCCCATGAACAGAGGAGCCTGGTGGGCTACAGTCCATGGGGTCCCAAAGAGTCAGATACAACTGAAGCGACTTAACACACAGAGAGACTTTGTTACTCTGCTCTGTCTGGGAGGCCTTGCTGTCTCAGGCAATGATTTCTACCCCAGGCCTAAAGTGTAGGTATTCAGCTAGTGACTAAGTCTGAAGGTCACACTCCCAAGTCTGGCTTCTTCCATTTTCAAAATGCTTCTTGCCCCTGTTCTGGAGATAATTCTTTTTTTTTCTGTGGGACATCAGATACACTCTCCTTAGTCTGAATCTAATGTTAATCCCTTTCTGTATCATTGGCACCAATTTGCTTCATCTTCTAGGTTTTATGTTTGAAACTCTGACCTAACTCCCCCCTTGCCCTCCACCTCAGTTCAAGTTCTTTCTTTCTTTGATGACTAGTCTTATCCCTTCTAGATTTTCATAACCATAGAGATGCAGTTCTTTTCTGTTATCCTCTGTAGGTGTTCATCTGGCATCTTCATCACTGAGCCCTTAACCTCAGCATCCCCTTTCTCTATAGATGTTGAAAGAAAATTTCCTGGAAATAATTCACATTTATGTGATGAATAGCTCCTGTGGTTTAATCCAGTTTATCCTGCATCTTGTAATACTATCAATCAATTTTTTAATAGATATAGAACTGAATTCTTAACCCCATATCTACAGGTCACCCATCCACTCTATAGTTCCTGGCCGAAAGGAAGAGATGGAGAGAGAGAGAGGACACCTACCCAGGATTCATAAATAAAAGGGATGATCTGAATAATCCAGTTTAGGAAGTCAATAAAAGTAAACACAAGACAATCAGGAAAAACCAAAGAAAAAGAAGGACATAGAGAGACTAGCCACGAAGAAGCTAGAACTCTTAATCCACATTCTAGATAAAATATAAAAGAAGACTTGGAAAACAAAGTTAACATTGTCTTCTAGAGAAAATTGAAAAATAACTCTAAAGCCTTGAAGCATAGGACAGATATTTGAAATAAGAAACAAAATAAATAAAATGTAGATTTTATGTCCCAGTGGCAGAGAAACAGCCTTCTCTGCTCAAGAATGACCAGCTAAACTGAAGCAATTTCTGGATCTTATGGGTCAACACTGAACACAGAGGAAAAGAAATCGTAACCACCAAGACAGCAGGTGTTGTAGGCAGATTATATTCTTAACTTGAGGAAAAAAGTATAATGACCTGCATCTTTATGTGCTGCATTTTGAAATCTGATATTTAAAAGAGTAACAGCAGATTAAAATAGAACTATATTAGCACAAGAAATGCAAAAGTTTAAAAAGGGACACAATAGATTCCTTTATATGAGAATTCTTTGGAAGTAAATTCAAAGCATATTCAAGTTTGAAGATAAAGGGACAATATATTTCAAAGGTAATACGAATATTTGCTTCCTGTTTTTGAATAAATTTGGTATGACTCCGAGAACCAGTTGCTCATAATTATAGGTTTTTCAGACGTATTAATTAAAAACCAATTAACAATCATCTCAACCTAGATTTATTTCCAGTTTCATTGACAAATTGGCTGTGGGTGTTCCTTGAAAGGGAAATATTACAAAATTGTGTTCTGCCTGACATTCTTCCACCATCACACAAGGTTTGTGATTTAGAAAAAAACAGGTTTTTTTCTACTAATGTTGGCATAAATTTGTGCTCACAGAACAGAAGCTCCCAGGGGAGAGTCAAACATGAGAAAAGGGTAGGTAGGAAATAAAAATCTGCATTACCTGATCTTGGCCAAATTTGGGGGAATGGCATTTTGCAAATACTGAGAGTGCTTCCCTGCACTTACTCATTAGAGAACTTTTCCTGCTCAACATCCAGAAAACATGTACATTTTTGACAAATGAAAAGTTCCTTTTGGGAAAAGGAGAGTCTCTAGGATTTTACCCCTCTCAAGTCATGTAAATCTTGGAGTAGACACAGGCCGGTGACAATACCCACATTGTTCTCTGTTCCCCTTTCTGCCGCCCACTAGGACCACGGTACTTCCAGGGACCAGATGCCATGTACCAACCAAACACATTGACTAGCGCTGCTTCCCGTCATGAGAAGCCCTCAGCAGTCATCTTAGCAACAGAGAAACAGCTAGCAGAATGAAATTAAAAGGCACATTTCTTTCTGTTATATCCTAGATCATGCTGGGTCACCAAAGAGGATTTCCCACATCCGTTGTACAGCTTTGCGTGGCAGATGAATATGCACATATCAGAGAGTCGCATTAAATTTTTCTGATTATTACAAAGAAATGCACCCTGTTCTTTCCCCCTCCTATGTCCACCCCACCATGTACTCACCACTTGGCATCATTCCCTGGCAGGGGAACATAGATTGTGTGATCTCTGCAGTCTTTTCTCACGAGGAGATTCAACATTTCCAAAAGAGTTGTGTTTCCTGGGGATGCACTGAATAGCATCACTGTTTTCTCAGGAAGCTGCTTACATGTTCATTTTGTATTTAACCAGTCACGCCCCCAAATAACTCAAGCAAAGATGTACTGTAAAGCATTCACATTTGAATTGTCTTGGACAATTTTCTGGCAAGAATTGAAGTGTTCCAAGTTAGGGTCTATTTCTCACACAAGAAGAGTAGACATCCCTTGGCTGACAAATCTTTCAGCAAGTTCACCTCCCACTTCTCCAGCTGCAGGGTAGAGTTCTATGGCCCAGAGAAAAATTCCAACTGAGTACAGTGACCAGGCCACCTTGACATAGGAGGGTTAATTAGCAAATTCCTGGGGGAATTTGTTCATGTTAGGATTGTTTTGGGGTTTCCCCAGTAGCTCAGTGGTAAAGAATCCGCCTGCAATGCAGGAGTCAAAGGAGACACAGGTTCAATCCTTGGGTAGGGAAGATCCCCTGGAGGAGGGCACAGCAACACCCTCCAGTATTCTTGCCTGGAGAACCCCACAGACAGAGGAGCCTGGCAGGCTATACTCCACAGGGTTGAAAAGAGTCGTACACACCTGAAGTGACTTAACACACACCCAGGCACACACAGGATCATTTCATTGAAGAATTAGAGTCAGATTTCTTGAATCAAAGGGAGATGCCTAATATTCTAAGGAGTTGAATTAGTTCTGAGGGTCTTAGAAAATTGATATGATAACAATTCAGTGTTTCAGTAAAAGTTCATTTATATGGGCAAGAGCCAAGACTGAGATCGCTGTGGCATTTGCATACTTGCCATAAGTATTTCCTCTCCATAAATATGGGCTTTATGACTGCTTGACTAATAGAATTCAGAGATAAAGGCACGATGCTGGTTTTCATACACTGGCCTTAAAAGCACTGGATTTTCACTTTCTCGCTCTCAGGATGCTTATATTTGAGAACCACCTATCATGCTATCAGAAAGCCCAAGCAACACATGAATCCTGTCAAGCTTACCCCAGCTGACCTCTAATTGAGCAAATGAGTTATCCCTGCTGAGTCCTGACAAATGGAAGATTCATGATCAAAATAAATTATTGTTGTTTTAAGTGAGTGAATTTTAGAGTGGATTATTAAGCAGCAGTGTATAACTGATACCATCAACTTGCCACAGGCTTAAAACAAATTTCTCCCTAATTAAATGTCAATTTTGAAATCTAAGAAAGCAGATTTGAGATGTGGTATTTTGCAGCAAACATGAATTTGATATCAGTGTTTTATAGCAAGCTGTGTTAAATCAATATTCTGCATATTTAAAATTGAAAGCAGTAACATTGATAACAAAAATAGAACACTGTTGGCCATTCCATTGATCATGCTATTCCTAACATAGGAGTCTTATTGTTCTTACCTTTGACATTTTTGCCTTCAGCTTTGTGTCACTCTGTGATGAACAATTTTGGTGTTTTGATATCTCTAGAACATTAGATTACACGGAGAGGATTATGATTATGTAAGCATAAAGATGTTCAGCCTGGAACAGAAATACACCAACATAAAACCTTATGGAATTTAAAGTAGATGAAACTCTAGAGGACCAAATGAATTTAATACAACACATCCCAATTACTTACAGTAAAGATATATTCACTTATGTATCATTCACTTGACAAACACATAACGAGCCTTAACCATGCATGTATTACACCAGGCATCTGCTCGTGGCTGAACATAAAGATGAATAAGAAGGCATAGTGAATAACAACCAACATCCATGGTTCTCTTCTGAAAACCTTGTTCCGTTTTCAACTCATTTGGGTTCAGTCACTTCCCACTCTTGTCTATAAAGCATTTTTACCTGCACATCTGGGGAAACTAGGACTTATGGATCACAAAACCAAACTAAATTCTGTCAATTTGATTAAAGGTGTTAAGCTCTTGGCTTTGAGTCATGCAAATGAATCACAGCATGGGCAGTTATGGGTAGTCACTCTGGCCACCGGATTGATTTGGGGTGAGCAGCGCCGCAATCAGAGCAAGGCTAATGAGGTGGGTTCTCTGGTGAAGGAAAGGAGGCCCTTTCTTGATCCCAGACATGAATGGGAGAACATATATTACAGTTTGCTGGGGTATTAATCACAATGTTGGGGGAACGAGCCACAGAAATCTGCATTTTTGGCTAGCTTACCCAGAAAGTTTACAAATCACAATACTAGACAGAGAGCAAGAACCTATACTCATATCAGGCACAGTCCAGATTCTGGAGAAGATATAGGTGTTTTAGTCAGGAATCAGGATAATTTTCAGTAAAGAAAGAAGATGGCCACGGAAGGTGCATGGTTTGAAGCCAGTGAGCCCAAGTGGGCCCACAGAGGAAAACTACTTCTCTCTTGTAGGCAGTGGCTCAGGAGGAGCCTCAGGAGAGCAGGGAGGGGCTGCAAAGTCGGATGGAGACCACCCTGGGCACAGCAGGACCTACCTGGTGTGAACGTGTTAAACAGTAATTGGAAAAGGAGGAACGGAGGGTGGGTGAGACATGATCCCCATCCTCCGCAGTCAAACAGCTTCCAGTCTTGGGAGAGAGGCAGCCAGAGTTTGACCAGTCCTGTGGGGGTACCAGGAAGACACTGCCTACCCCGGTGTGGGGGGTCATGAATGGCTCTGGGAACCTGAGTCTGAAGAACCAGTGGACTCTTGTTCTTGGGTTGTTTGCGCTGTTTGTTTAATTTTGCTTTCATACTTTCCCACATCCCCGAAAGGAATTAAAGCAATTTTCAATTGGCTGTTCCCAGCTGAGAAGTGCTTTGAGGGAAGAAAAAAAAAGCAGTGAAGTAAGGAACAAAACAATGATGAACACAAGCAGAGCAGAGAGGGGAAAGGAGTGGAGTACATGACTAAACCGACTGGTTACAGTGGAGTCAATAGAAGACGATTCCACCGCGTGAACCCTGATGGGGACCTGGGCCAAGTCAGGCTCAGCAGACCTGGAAAAAGGACCAGTGGACTTGGAAAACGGGGGAACTATGTTGCAAAATCTGCAACCACTGAACACAAACGGAATACGGTGGGTTAAAGAAAAAAAGAACGGTGAAGCATTTAGTTTGGCTCAGGTCAAATGGAAACATTATTAGCCAGGCTGAGACATATGGGATGAGTGAAGCAGAGAGACATCTGTGCAGCGAAGAAGAGGTCAGTTCAGACCCAGCTGTTTGGAATTTTTTAAATATAGATTACAAACAAAATAGGTGAAAGGGATCAAACGTACAAAATTTTCAGTTACAAAATAAGTAAGTCATGAGAATGTAATCTACAGCATGGTGACTATAGTTAATAGTACTGTTTTGTGTATTTGAAGGTCACTGAGAGAGTATGTCTTGAAAGTTCCCATCATAAGACAAACAATGTGTAAGTATGTCTGGTGATAGATATTAACTAGACTTATTGTGATGATCGTTTTACAATGTATACAAATATTGAATCATTATGTTGTACACTTAAAACTGATATAAAGTTATATGTTAATTCTATTCGTTAAAATTTTTAACTCAGAGAAAAAATTCCATATAAAAGTGTTTTGAATCTGTTCAGTTCAGTTTAGTCATTCAGTCGTGTCCGACTCTTTGCGACCCCATAAATCACAGCACGCCAGGCCTCCCTGTCCATCACCAACTCCCGGAATTCACTCAAACTCATGTCCATCGAGTCAGTGATGCCATCCAGCCATTTCATCCTCGGTCATCCCCTTCTCTTCCTGCCCCCCCAATCCCTCCCAGCATCAGGATCTTTTCCAATGAGTCAACTCTTCGCATGAGGTAGCCAAAGTATTGGAGTTTCAGCTTTAGCATCAGTCCTTCCAAAGAACACTCAGGACTGATCTCCTTTAGGATGGACTGGTTGGACCTCTTTGCAGTCCAAGGGACTCACAAGAGTCTTCTCCAACACCACAGTTCAAAAGCATCAATTCTTCGACACTCAGCTTTGAATATGTTGCTGCTGCTGCTGCTAAGTTGCTTCAGTCGTGTCTGACTCTGTGAGACCCCATAGACGGCAGCCCACCAGGCTCTGCTGTCCCTGGGATTCTCCAGGCAAGAACACTGAAGTGAGTTCACTTTCACTTTTCACTTTGAATATGTTAGGGTAGGTCAAATTATTAAATAAAGAGTTTTGATATCAAAAAGTCAGGAAAAAAGTTACTTCTAAAGAAATAGCAACAACAAATAAGTGATCTACAAAAATCTACCACAGTTACCTCACTCAAGGAGAATAATTTTGATAAAATGATGTGAAAGCAAGCTATTTTACTAGAAATATTTAATATAGCAGGTGCTACTTTAGTTCCAACTGCAAATGAAAGGGAAGAGATGATCCTACTGTCATAAAAAGTATTAGTGATTTATTTGTAATAAATACTACATATGTGTAAATAGAATAAAGCATAGAGCTGAATAAGAGAATTATAAGATAATTCTGAAGATAAACAAATGATAAAAATAGAGAAAATCAATGATAGATAGACAGACAGACAGATAATGTAGACAAAACAGTTGTGGAAGAGCTACTAATCAGAGCTGGAAGCTTAAGCTCTAACCTCAAGGAAGGAACAGAACAAAATGAACAGAGATTGGAGTACAAGAGTTTCAAAAATAAGATGAAATCAGGATAGGGTCTCAATCTGCAACACCCTTAAGAGCTAAGGACTGATTACACAGATCCATCATTTTATCCCAAACTGCCTTGAGTTTTGATGTTTCAAGTTTTGTTGTGTTTTTGACTTTTTTTTTGTTGTGTTTCCTTTTGTCTAACAGAACATACTCTGGAAAAGGATAGGGTACAAATAGGCTACAGGTCAGCAGTAAGAGCAGTGCACTCTCATTTCAAAATTGGGAGTGGAGGGGGACAAGCATATGGGAAATAATGACCATCACAGCTGCTTGCTGGAGCCCACAAGTCAGCCGAGGGGCCGAGAACTGACCCAACCTGTGAGACACCTAGTGAAAGGACTGTTAATCCAGACCTCTGCAGATCACACAGGTGAAGCTCCCAAAAAGGTATGAAAACAAACGGTGAGCCTGCCTTGGCTCTACTACTGAGCACATAAACTGCTCTAGAGAAAAACAGCACCGTTTTGTACAAGAAACTTGGCAAACCCAGAGCGTCAACAATATGCTGAGAGTCAGTTGACATTCGACTTCCCCAAGACTCAGCCTCTGAGTTTCCAGCCCCTCTGAACCTTGACCATGAGCACATCTCACTAAGGCCTCTGATAATGAAAACCTTTTCTTTGCTATGTCCCCCAGCTGTCACTTGAACTTACTGGTAAAATTTCAGCGGACAATAGTGAGACTGTCAAGTCAAACAGTAACTCTTTCAGTGATTCCAGCGAGGTCTCTGAATTTACTTGGATGTCAGGAGTCCAGCGTTGGCGGACAGGACACAGGAGGAACAGCAATGACTAGGGCAAGACGTGTCATCAGAAGGAGTCTCTCCTTTTTAGGGAGAAAGGGACACCTATGGGTGAGTGCCTCCCTGCTAAAGACATAAAGTCACGGTTTATATCTGTAAGATTCAATTACTTCACTAGCGTTATTGATCATACATCCAAGAGTCTGAAGCCTAGAGCAGGGTCGTAAAGGCATAAGAAAAGAGAAATGCATAAATGTTGAAAATAGCAGAATAATGGGAAATTATGAGGATGAGAAACATTCTAAGGGAAGAGGACACAACACGGGTTTTCGTGATCACAGAGCACTGACTTCAGATAACAGTGTCAACCCTGGGAGACTAGCCAAGTTGGCGAGAGCTGGGCCATGCCTTGGTCAAGTGGGCTACATTATTTCTCTCACCATCTCTGTCAATCCCAAACTTTTAGTGAGACAGGCAGCAGAGATACTGAAAATACCTAATGGATGTCAAGGTCTGAGCAACAAGAACAGATGTGGGCCGGAGTACTGGCAGAGGTACTGGAGACCTCCTGCCCAGCTGAATCTCAGGGAGATCACAAAATTGGGCCAGGCATCCAGGGTATCAGAGCAGCTTCTTAACAACCAAGACAGAACTTCTTCAATAGTCTTCAAATCTGTGTGCACTCACAGCATGGACCTGCAATAACTGCCCTTTCTGGAACCCTGATCTTGTTCTCCTCCAAATAAAGACCAGATATCCTTACACAGTACCCTATTTATCTAATTTTATATCACCCCAGGTTTGGTTGTCTGTTTACCTATCTACCTCCTCACTGTTGTAAAATGCTGAAAAAGCAGTCCTGTTTTTCTCTGTGTTTTCAGTACCTAGTATAACAGTTAATGGACTTCCTTGTGGCTCCGTGTAAAGAATCCACCTGCAGTGAAGGAGATGTGGGTTCAATCCCTGGATCAGGAAGATCCCCTGGAGGAGGGCATGGCAACCCACCACAGTATTCTTGCCTGGAGAATCCCATGGACAGAGGAGCCTGGCGGGCCATGGTTCATGTATCAAAGAGAGTCAGACATGACTCAAATGACTTGGCATTCTGCATGCACATAATACCTGGCCTCTATTTCAGATGGGAGTGTTGGAATCCTGGAAGAAGTAGAATCTGAGAGGAATTTGTGTGGGTTAAAATTCAGGCTTGCAGAGTGGGGAGAACTGGATTTGCAAGCTGAGGAAATGCAATAATAGAAAGCAGGAAGTGAGAAGGAAATGCTATTGCAGAAAGAGGAAGTACTGAAGCCTGGCTGCATGAACGAAGGCAAGATTAGGGAGCAAGTCTGAAATCCTGAGACCAGACAGTCAGGTGACATCAATGATCAGCTCACAGAAGTTGAAATGTTTCTTGTAGACTGGAGAGAGAAGTGGAAAATTGTAGCACCCAGGCAAATCTTGCCTGTAGGTGTGTGACGTATTACGTGGGAAAAAGTCCAGTTATAGGGTGGTTCAATAGTCAAGGCAGGAGCCAGGGTCAGAACTTGACCTTGGCAGTTAAGAACAGTGGGAATGGAGAGGACAACTTATACAGGAGAGGCATTGTGGAGTATGATTACCAGCCCTTGATAAATGATCAGAAGCCCAAATAATGGGGCATCAGGATCAAAGATGATGGCAAAGTTGTGAGCCTCGATTCCAGAGAGAATGGTGTTGAGCTCAACAGCGTGAGTAACTGAGAGAAGCCCCAGGCTGAGGTTGAACTGACAGGGAAAAGAAGGGCTACAGTAAGCATTTGAATCTGATGGACTAGATGGAAAACCAAGGGGAGGGTTGTGAAAACTAAGGGAAGAGTTGCAATAGGCGAGACCTCAGAGATGAAGTAAGGGAATTGGCTCAAGCAGACTCAAATTTTATTGAGCATGAAAAGACAAAGCTTAGTAGCTGCTCCACATGCTTTCAGAGGTAGGCTGGGATCCTCGCTGTGGTGCTCGCTTCCTCTTTCCCTGAAACTCGCTGCTCCTCTGTGTCTCTCAGAGGAAGGTGAAGGAGCAATTCCTGAGCTATCTAGCTGAATTGCCATCGTGCATAGCTGATGTCCCAGAGGCAAGGAAGAGAGGAAGCAGCCACGACCCAAAGTTTTAATCACCCTCCAAAGAACTATATTTATAAAAGCTTTCTAATGGTGTATTATAAATCATTGGAAACGGAGAGAATTTTTTAGAACAAAAATTTATTCATGAGTAAAATATACTAACCAAGTTAAGAAATGCTAGATTGTTCAGAGGAGTTTTAATTTGGCCCAAGAGACCCAGTATCTCTAAGGAACTGTTTTGTTTTTTTTCTCTAAGTACACAAGACAAAAGTATTGATCCCAAGTTGACATTGTCATCGTTACTGATAATAATAGCACAGATCTTAGCTCGTCAAGTAAAATCTTCTTGTTCTGCTCTGACTGGGTTTCTTGTTGTTTCTCTTGAGTCGCTCAGTCGTGTCCAACTCTTGTGATGCCATGGACTGTAGCTCACCAGGCTCCTCTGTCCATGGGATTTCCCAGGCAAGAATACTGGAGTGGGTTGCCATTTCCTTCTCCAGAGGATCTTCATGACCCAACCTCAAACCCACATCTCCTGCATTGCCAGGCGGATTCTTTACCACGGAGCCACTGAGCCTTATAGGGTTTACTTGTTAGTAAGTTTGCTTATCTATGTTGAGGGTTAACGTACTATTTTTTCTTTCTGAAGAGGATTTTTAATTTAAAAAAAAAAACTAAATTATTGTAGGTTACTTCTCCAAAGAATAGCAAGGAGAGATAAGAAAGCCTTCCTCAGCAATCAATGCAAAGAAACAGAGGAAAACAATAGAATGGGAAAGACTAGAGATCTCTTCAAGAAAATTAAAGATACCAAGGGAACATTTCATGCAAAGATGGGCTCAGTAAAGGACAGAAATGGCATGGACCTAACAGAAGCAGGAGATATTAAGAAAAGGTGGCAAGAATACACAGAAGAACTGTACAAAAAAGATCTTCATGACCCAGATAATCACTATGGTGTGATCATTCACCTAGAGTCAGACATCCTGGAATATGAAGTCAAGTGGGCCTTAGAAAGCATCACTACAAACAAAGCTAGTGGAGGTGAAGGAATTCCAGTTGAGCTGTTTCAAATCCTAAAAGGTGATACTGTGAAAGTGCTGCACTCAATATGCCAGCAAATTTGGAAAACTCAGCAGCGGCCACAGGACTGGAAAAGGTAAGTTTTCATTCCAATCCCTAAGAAAGGCAATGCCAAAGAAAGTTCAAACTACCACATAATTGCACTCATCTCACATACTAGCAAAGTAATGCTCAAAATTCTCCAAGCCAGGCTTCAGCAATACATGAACCATGAACTTCCAGATGTNACCCACTCCAGTGTTCTTGCCTGGAGAATTGCATGAACAGAGAAGCCTGAAAAGCTATAGTCCATAGGGTTTCAGAGTCAGACTAGACTGAAGCAACTTAGCACGCAGCAAAATGTGAATGATACCTACTTCTTGCATTTAATGAGATGAAATGAGATGCAGAAACTGTACTTACAAAGGTATTTTTGACTGAAAACTCTCTTCAGATTATCCCACTATCCAGATGTCAAGATATGGGTCTGCTTCATTTTTTACCTGACTGTCTTGACCCTGTTCATTGCAACCTTCATTTACTGGCTTCTCCATGCCTGTACAATTCCAGACTTAACATCCACATGTTGCCATACATCCAAAGGAGAGGAAACGTATCTTTCCAGGGTCCTCTTTTAAGTAAGAGGGAGACTTTTCCATAGAAACCCTTGGAAATCTTCCTACATGTATCACTGCCTTGGTTTGGGTTGCAAGCCTCTTCCAGAAATGGTCTTATTGATAAAAGAATATCAAAAACTGATTTGTTTGAGTTCTTGATTGAGTCAATAGTTCTAGGAATGTTACCTTTAGAGTCTTCAAGCCTCACTTTGACACTGGCTAGGACCTTAACTTTTATTGAGGTATAAGATCACGGTAGAGATGGGTAGATGCCCCAAGGAAAATCAGGGTTCCATCAGGAAGAGAAGGGGAAGAGTGAATACCTAATGTGTGAACATCCACCATCATTTCAACACAATTGTGACCATGTTTCATCTTTGTCAGGAAGGTAGTTGCTCAATGTGAACTTAAGCAATGAAATGTCATAGTAGGTTATACAAGGCTACTTAGATTCCTAAGTCATAGGTAAATGACTGATAGAGAACAGTGCTCTATTTTTTAAAAATTGTGATATCCTCCCAAAATCATGTCCTCAGGTTCTACTACCCTTCTTAGTATGAAAAATTGTCAGTTAGTCCAAGGCATTGATTTCAGGCCCATCAAATGCAGAGATACTTGGAGATATCAAAATAAATAGAAGACACTGGAATGAACTTTCTTTGGAAACAAAATATTGATGAAACTATATGTATACAAGTGAAAATGACTTGAGTCTTCACAAAATAGCAAATAAACCAGAACAAATCAATATAAGAATGTCACAAGAATGCACCCCTCCCTTGAAAAAAACAGTTGTTTGCAAGGCTGCTTGTCAACCTGTTAACTGTATGTGTCTGTGCCCTTTTTTTCTTTGTAAACACCAGACTTTCTAAGAGTGTATGCTGGAGAGAAGATTCCTACACACAGCAGGCATGCTTAAATGTGTTTTGTGATAAATATTCAAGTGTGAAAATAAGAAATACATAAAATCTTTCTGTGGGTCAATGCTGGAACACTTAAGTTGATTCTTTCCTGGAAAAAACATTTATCCACACATTTAGTGGTTTTATTTTAAGTCATATTTCCTTCCATAGTGGCTAGTAAGTTATGTGTTATTGCCAAATGAAAGCTGAGTATACATCTTGCAGGTTTCTCCTGTCTCCTCCTACTGAGGTTTCTGTTTTAAAGAGCAGACAAGCATTAAATCAAGGTGGGCAGTCTGGCCGGATGAGGGTCTGGCAAGCTCAGGCCGCTGCCAAGCTAAAGAGATAGATGCAGTGACATGTGCTAAATATTGTGGGCTTCACTTTTTAAAAATTAATTTTATTGAAGTATAGTTGATGTTCAGTGTTGTGTTCATTTCTACTGTATAGCAAAATAATTCACTTATATATAGTTTCTTTTTCATGTTCTTTTTCACTATGGTTTACACAGGATACTGACTATAGTCCCCTGTGCTACATAGTAGGAACTTGTGTAGCCAAGTGGACCCTCATTAATCTTGTCCAAGAGTGTCAGTCCCTACCAACTAGCCAATGGATTCAGGCTGTAATTGGTTAGTTTGATTTGTTACTGTTAATATTAGAAGTACCTCACATAGTTTGTTTGTTTGTTTGTTTGTTTTTTAGCTTATCATATGATACCAAGGAGTGAAAACTCACATTGTCTTACTATGATTAGTTAATCCAACCTGTGGTCCATGCTTTTCCAATGATGTCTTTCTCCTCGTCCTTCTATTGATTCTGCTTCCTCTCCTCCATCTACATTTCCTCTTCTTCACTCCCTCTATTCTCCTCCATCTCTCCTCTCTTTCTACTCACCCTCTTTTCTTCTTACGTTTCTTTCCTCCTTTTGTACTTCCTCCCTCTATCTCCCTTCCTTTCTCCTCTCCATCATTAAATATTTATTGCAAGCTTATTGTAGACAGATCAATAGATGTGTGAGAATGTGATTTATAGTGTGTAATTTTAAATGAGATCTGACTTTCTAGAGCTGGATGTAGTAAAAAGATGTTTTCTAGTAACAATTTCAGAGCTGTTAGAGACTGAAGAAAGTCATTCTAATCATTAGTCCAACATGTGTATTTCTTTACAGCACAATAGCTGAATGGCATTATTTATTTTAAATAAAAGCTGTCAATTCTACAGATTTGGCCTTTGGAGGTTCTCGATTATTCTTCAGGGGTCTTTTTGTGAAAGGTATGCTGACATTTTGAAAAGCAAATGGTACAAGTTGACATTTTTTCCTTAGTTGGATGAGTTTTCAAGACGCCACTGAGGCAAAAAATTACAAAATTCTCACACTTTCTGGTATCTATATGGGGATTTTTGGCTTCTAATTAGCTATTTAGATATAATTGGCATTTTTCATTGCTTCTTCTTTGTAAGTGAGACACAGTTCTGTAAGATTTGACATCTTATTCTTAGAAAAACATGTGTGGAGCTGATCAATTAGATAAAGAAAACACAATTTTAGAAAATAAGTTGAAAAAATGTCTACTCATTTTCATTGGATTTATTTTATCACAAGAGTTTCTCTACTAAAAACTAGACAAAAAAAATGTTCATGAACGAATACAATAGATAGTTTCTGGTAGCAACAGATTATCCCCTTACTCTAAGGATTGATTATATTGTATTTCTTGGGGAACACTTCTGAAATTTCACATAAAACAATTCAGTGTTAAATAGGACACTATTAATTATCCCATTTAAAAATTAACATATTATTTTTATTTTGCTATGACAAATAAAACCAAAATGTTTTTATTATCAATCTAAACTATGAATGTGAATCAAGAATACAGAAAAGATACAAATAAACTTATTTATAAAACATAAATAGACCCAGAGACATAGAAAACAAACATGATTACCAAAGGGAAAAGGGGGTCAGGGATAAATCAGGAATCTGGGATTAAGCTATATACACCACTATATATAAAATAGGTAACCAACAAGAATCTATTGTAGAGTACAATTTTATAATAACCTATAAAAGCATCTGAAAATATAATTCAGCTTTATATATAAAGCTGAATTATTGTGCTACATAGCTAAAACTAATCACTGTACGTCAGCTATACTTCAATAAAAAAAGAAAACACAGTTGCAGAATGTATACTAGTAGTGATTATATTTCTTAGACGGTTCTGCTCAGTGATGCCTGACTAGTTTTCCAGTTCTCCACCATACCTTCTCAAATTCTAACAGAGAAAGTTTTAGCAAGCCATAGAATGTGTCAGGTGTTCACGGAATCGTATGTATCCAAGAACTAAAGAAACCAGCTGCATCAATTCACCACAAGTTGTCCAGAGAAATGCCGGGAGAGTCTGTGAGACAGAGGAAACTGCAATACCAATGGAGAAGAAGTTAGCCCAGGCTGGCAGTTCTGGGGTCATCCCAGACATCTCTCCCCCTTCCTCTCCAGCCCAGCACCAAGTTCTCACACATCTGTCTTCTAAGAACTCGCCATCTCTACCACCACCGCACCAGTTCAGATGAATATTTTTTCAATCCATACTCTCTTCTGCTGCTCAGGTGTTGTCTTAAATGATACCATTTACTTGCCTAAACCGTTTAGTGATTTTCCTTTGCTCTTAAGATAAAGGCACAGTCTTTTTTTAAATTAATACAGTTTTGCTGACTATGTTCACTATGCTTATTTATATACTAGCTGTAAACTTCATCTTAAACATCTCCCCAATTTCTCCCCACCAACCCCAGCCTCTGGTAACCACCATTCTACTCTCTGATAGTGACTTTTTTAGATTCCACATTTAGGTGAGATCATACAGTATTTTTCTTTATTTATTTAAACATTTTTATTGGGTCCCAGTTGCTTTACAATGTTGTGTTAGTTTCTTCTGTACAGCAAAGTGAATCAGCTATACATATAGTGCCTCTTTTTTTTGGATTTCCTTCCCATTTACGTCACCACGGAGCATTGAGTAGGGTTCTCTGTGTTATAACAGCAGGTTCTCATTAGTAATCTGTTTTATACATAGTTTCCCTAGTGTATGTGTGTCAGTCCCATCTCCCAGTCCACCCCACCCCCTTTTCCCCCTCCTTGGTATCCGTGGTTTTGTTCTCTACATCTGTGTCTGTATCTCTGCTTTGCAAATAAGTTCATCTGTACCATTGTTCCAGGTTGCATGCATATGAAGGCACAGTCCTTAAAATGGTTGGCAAAGGCCTAAATGTCAGTGCTCTTTTCCAGGCCTGAAAAACCCCTTCCTACCTCAGACTCCATGTTCTAGCCACACCAGTTTCTGCTCAGATCCTAGAACAGATACTGCTCTCTTCCACCTCCAGCCCTTTGCAGCACTCTTCTTCCTGAGAGACTCCTCAGTGTGAAAAACTTCTTTTTCCTCTCGACTGCTAAGATCTTTCTATGACATCTTATGTCTTTGTAGCACTTACCACAACTTTCATTTATGAATTTGTAGGATTAGTTCATTAATATGTACTTTTTACTGAGTGATTTGATAAGAGCAGATTGTAAATTCCATGATATCCAAATTATAAACTTGCGTCTATTGTGCCAACTCCTGGTTTCCCAGTATCTAGTATAATGCTTGGCAACTCCAGTTGATGTGTATATAAAATAAATGACTGTTCATGCAAGGAAAGTAGAGAGTAGTAGATGTAAGTTCTGGTTTTGATATCAGAGAGACTGGAATTCCAGTGTTGGCTTCCTTGCTATCTGACCTTGGTCAACTTAGGTAATCATCCTTAGACTTAGTTTCCAACAAGGCTCATAATATGACACATGGTGATTGGAAATAGTTTTCCCAGGTGACTCAGTGGTAAAGAATCTGCCTGCCAATGCAGGAGACCCAGGAGATGTGGGTTCGATCCCTGGGTCAGCAAGATTCCTTGGAGGAGCAAATGGCAACCCATTCCAGTATTCTTACCTGGAAAATCCCACAGACAGAGGAGCCTGGCTGGTACAGTCCATGGGGTCGCAAAGAGTCAGACATGACTTACAACTAAGCATGCACGTGTGGTAATTGTAAAGATTAACTTAAATATCTCATTAAAATTATTGTCAGGAATGTTATGCCATTACTTATATTTAGCCTTATGTTAATATTGCATTAATCAGTACTTTAATTTCTCTTAAGAGCAGTTTATAGTCAGCTAGTCAAATGCATGGTTAGTATGATGCTAAAAACGCAGTGTTTTATTTGCAAGTATTTCTTTGAAATTCTTTTGAGCCATCAGACATTAGGAATTGAACATTATTCTGTATCTCTTTTCTTTAGTTGTCTATGCTATACAATTTTGGGTTATGAATTTTATCTACTTTTTTCTAGTTGTCTGTGCTATAAAATTTTGAATATTTTCTACTGTCTGACTCTCTTTTAGCTGGCTTTCTTTTATCATTGAAATGTTTCCATTGTAACTTTTCTTCAGCATGAAACCACTCAGAAAATTGTGAGTGTTGGCATAGTAAGCATGCAATGGAGAGACAATATTGAAATGAAAAAAAGTAATGACAAAATGTCCACCTTTTCAGAATACAATTTCCTAAAATGGTTAAGAAATAAAAATCTTTCATGCAAATATATTTATTTTCCAATTGCAGCCTCTTGAAATTCGGGAAAATTTAGAGAAGATTATAAAAATAGTGGTACTTCTGAGGATTTTCAGAGATGCTCACCTGTCTAAATTAACTCTTGTATTTACTTGTCTCTGAGCACTTTTACACAAATAAATGGCTTCTGTCCCTAATCCATCAACTGGTCACTCTTGATTATGTTCCTCAACCTGTGTCTGGACTGTAGCAGACACCAAGGAAAGCATAATAGGCATATAGCTTTTTCACATAAAGAAGATATTGACCAGTTGAGAAAATAAGATGCACATGTGATTTGAAAAGAGAGTCAGAAAAAAAGACAAAATCCCAAATTTTATAGTGTAGACAAGTAGATAAAAGAGAATTGCAACCCACTCCAGTATTCTTACCTGTAGAATTCCATGGACAGAGGAGTCTGGTAGCCTGTAGTCCATGGAGTCGCAAAGAGTTGGACATAACACAGTAACACTAACACACTGGAAGAGTCTTCATGTGACTTTTGGTAAGAAAGGTGGCTTTCCGTGGATGGCTGAAGATGCTCCATTTTCGTTTGATTCCCTGAGCTCTTGCTCTACGCTTCCCATGCGCTTAGGACCACTTATCATCCTGTCCTCTGGTCTCCCTGGTATCCTTCCGTTTCCTGCCTTGTCTCCTTCTTGGGCAGGAATCTTATATATAAAATAGATAACTAACAAGAATCTATTGTATAGTACAATTTTTTAATAACCTATAAAAGAATCTGAAAATATATATAATTCAGCTTTAAAGCTGAATTATTATGCTACATAGCTAAAATTAATCACTGTAAGTCAGCTATACTTCAATAAAAAAAGAAAACATAGTTGCAGACTGTATACTAGTAGTGATTATATTATTTAATATCCCTAACTTTCAAAGAATACAGATGCTTCTTAATTAGATGAGTATTAAAAAAGTATAAAGTCTTAAAATCTCCTGATCATTAAAAGTTAAGTGTTGCTTTCTTGAGACAGAAGAAAGTTCTCAGTTATCAATACTAATGTGTCAAGTGTTAGTCGCTCAGTTGTGTCCAACTCTTTGTGACCCCATGGTCTGTAGCCCACCAGGCTCCTCTGTCCATGGGATTTCCCAGGCAAGAATACTAGAGTGGTTTGCCATTCTTTTCTCCAGGGAATCCACATGACCCAGGGTTTGAACATGGGTTTCCTGCATTGCAGGTGGATTCTTTATTTTCTGAGCCATCAGGGAAGCCCACTAATGTGTCAGAGAAGCAGTTAGTCATGAGAATTAAGTCATCCAAAATATTTAACGTGACTTTCAATGTTTGGGCACTATTAATAGTCTAATATTTATGTCTAATGTTAAGAAAAGTAACTGTGTGCCAAGTCTGAATTATAAAGAGCTGAAGCAGGAAAAGCTAGTAAGTGATCTGCCTCCTCCCCATCCTCTACTTCTATTAATCTTTGGAAGCCCTGCTGGAACTAAACAATGGCTTCTGACTGACTCCACTTCAACCCACAAGTTTTATTCTCATCTTTCAACTCGTGGTTCAACCTACTAGGCAGGACTTTGGAAGATTCAAGTGCTAGCCAAGGATCCATGCTGTGCAACAAGAAAATTCTTTACGCAGGTGGTATTAGAGAACCTATACCTTCTTCCCTTCCATGTCCACCTCCAGAATGATTTGCATAGCAAACCAAAGTCAAGACCTGTGTAAAATTGTCAACAGCTCAATTGCAGTTGCAAGATGGCAGTTCTTTTCATAGCCTTACTCTCTGTGCTGGGAACCTGAAAGGCAGCAGTGACTTTGGCCACAGGATAAGCAATTAAGCTATGAAACTGTGTTTTTGGATAGAAGATCACACAACTGTGTTTGTCAGTTTTGACTTATAGATGAACTTTTTTTCAACTATTTATTAAAACATTACATATATGAAAAATCTCATTTTTAAAATGTCTTTTAAAATAGCCATTTAAATGTCTCATCTGCAAGAATAAAATGAAACAACTTTTGAGGTCACACCCAATCCTCCTCTGATATAATTTTGTGATTATTTATATTTACTATTTAAGATAGTTTTGACCTAAAAAAAGTTGCAAAGTGGTACATGGATCTTTTTGTATGCCAGCTTTTCCTGCTGTTAACATCTTACATGATAACAGTGATCACCAAACATGAACCCCCTTCCCACCTCCCACCCCACATCATCCCTCTGGATCATCCCCATGCACCAGCCCAAAGCATCCTGCATCGTGCATCAAACATAGACTGGCGAGTCGTTTCTCACATGATAGTATTATTAACGTTTATATGTGCTCACATAAATCCTTGTCCAGAGACAATTTTAGAATCACAGAACGTTAGAACTGGAAAGCTCCAAATCGCCAACTAACCAAACAGTAATATAATCATTTGAAAATAATTTTAAAAGGGCATATTCTTGAGCCCTGATGTCAGATGTATTCCAACACAGTAGGTCTTAAAATGGAAGAGAAGATAATAATATTAATTATTATCCTGAATGATTCTAACACACACCCAAGTTAAGAATGATTAATTCAGTTCATTTCTTTTAGCATATAAGTCAAGAAACTGAGACACAGTGATTGCAAGATTTTTTTTAATGAATAGAACACATGTTATCATCCAGCCTAGCATCTTATTTTTCATATTATTAAACTGAGGCTCTAAAAATGAAATGATACTACTATGTAAGGTCAAATCTAGGACTATACCTCATTTACTATAGCTTGAATTCCAAGCAAATAAATAACAACCTTCACAAAAATCCTTTTAAATTGGTACTATTATTTTTCTAATTTTGTAAATGAGGAAATAGATATTCTGAAATGTTTAGTAACTTTTTCAGAGTCATGTATTTAGCAAATGGCAAAATTGAAACTTAAACCCAGGTAGTAAAAATCTAAACCAGAAACTGTGAGCTTGCTCACCCTAATGGGCTTCTAGGAGTCTGTCCAATTCATACCTTCATTTCCTGACTCTTAAATACACACAATAACCTACATAAAAATAAATCCATCTTTGTTTTCCATCCCTGTGTATTGAGAAAAGCACTGTGGAAGTAAACTGCTATGAAAACCATTCTAGGAGGGAAAAGTGGTAATAATTCTTAGAATGACTCACCTTCTCCCCAAATATCTCTTCTCTGTGACTCAAAGTTTAAAACCAAATAGATGCATTCACTTATTCCAGACATAATTATTGAGCCTTTACTAAACACCCAACACTATGTTAAGCCCTAGAGATATAACAAGAAGATACCCAAGGTGCCTTCCCTCACAGGGAAGACAGATAATCAAATTCTTAGAATGACTCACCTTCTCCCCAAATATCTCTTCTCTGTGACTCAAAGTTTAAAACCAAATAGATGCATTCACTTATTCCAGACATAATTATTGAGCCTTTACTAAACACCCAACACTATGTTAAGCCCTAGAGATATAACAAGAAGATACCCAAGGTGCCTTCCCTCACAGGGAAGACAGATAATCAGTTAACTACAAAAGCTTGTGAAAATTGGTCTCATTACTTCATGCCAGTCCTGACTGCTACGCTCTGGGTAATACAAAAAAGAGCACCTAAACTTTGCAAGGTGGATTAGACAGGTTTCCATTCAACTAATACCTGAAACATCAACAGAAAACAAAGTGGGTTATAAATAGGTAATAAGAGCATGCTAGGAAAAGGAAAGCAGATAGGATATAACCAGGGGGGAAGCCTCATTGTTCAGTGAGCAAAATAAGTTTTCATGGAAAGGTAGAAAAATGAAAACAAGAGAAACCCTCTATGTACTCTATAAGTTATCATATGATTCTTGTCCCACTTTTGAAAATCCAGGTTGGATGTTCATAAATATATGTCTTATGTAACATATTCCCTTGTATTGAACTAAACTTTTCCGTGCAAATAAAAAACTTAAAAAAAAAATAGCCATTTAAATGTCTCTTCTGCAAGAATAAAATGAAACAACTTTTAAGGTCACACCCAATCCTCCTCTGATGTAATTTTGTGATTATTGATATTTACTATTTAAGATAGTTTTGACCTAAAAAAAGTTGCCAAGTGGTACATGGATCTTTTTGTATGCCAGCTTTTCCTGCTGTTAACATCTTACATGATAACAGTGATCATATAGTTATCTAAGCCAGGAACATAATAATATTATTATATTATATCATAATAATATTAGGAGTCTTCAGACCTTACTCAAGTTGCACCAGTTATTCCATGAATTCCTTGTTTTGTTTTACTGCTTTAAAATACAGTCCTGAATTCCACATTGCATTTTGTTTTCATGCATCCTTCCTTTCCTTCTATCGGAGAGTTTCTCAGTCTCTCTCCGGTGGCTCTCACAGTTATTAAGATCATCATTTACTTTTGCACTATGTTTCCCAGTTTGAGTTTGTCTGATTTTTTTTCTCATGAGTAGATTAAGGTTATACCTTTTTTTTTTTTTTTTTAAGCAGGAATATATTATACTTTTTTTAGCAGGATTAGCATAAAATCAAGAGTTACGTGATATCAGCATGTCTTATTATAAGTTCATCTTGATCCCTTTGCTAAGGTGGTATCTGACAGGTTTCTTCACTGTGAAGTAGCTATTTTTTCCTCATAATAAGTATTTTTGTGGAAAGTTTGCATGCTAAGTTGCTTCAGTCATGTCCAACTATGTGCCACCCTATGGACTGCAGCCTGCCAGGCCCTTATGTCCATAGGATTCTCAAGGCAAAAACACTGGAGTGGTTGCCATGCCCCACTCCAGGGGATCTTTCTGATCGAGCCTGTGTCTCTTAAGTCTACCTATACTGGCAGGTAGGTTCTTCACCACTTTTTGAGGCTATACAAATACCCTGTTTCTAGTTATTCTTTGCCAATGGAATTTAGCAGCCATCAGTGATTCTTATCAGCAAAAATTATATATGTGATATTTGTCAAGTGGTGATTTTCTATCATTCTAACTGTATTTATTGATTTGAATACTTCTGGCAGGAAAATTGTCTCTTCTTCCCCATCAATTTAATTATTCAATTATTTATACCAGTATGGACTCAAGGATAGTTATTTTAGCTGATGAGAATCCATTACTATCATTACGTTGTTGCTCAAATGTTCCAAATTTGGCCTTTGGGAACTCCTTCATGTTGGCTCCATATATTAACAGTTTCCTAAGAAGAAAACTGTATGGACACAATTCTGTTTATTTAATGCTTTGTAACAAACCCCAAACTTAGTGGCTTAAAACAGCATGTTGTTATTATTTCTCGTGCTTCTGAGGATGGACTGAGTTTGGTGGTTTTCACTTGGGACGCCTGAAACAGTTGGACTCGAACAGTTGCCAAGACTGCTGAAGGCCTCTGTCCGTACATGTCTGAAGCCTGACCAAGAATTTAGAAAAAGTGGGGCTCATCAGGTACTTCTTTTTCCATGTCTTTCCTTCGCATGGATCTTTTTGTATGCCAGCTTCCTCACATTATGGCAGTCTCAAAATAGCTGGACATCTTAGATGATCGGTAGCTTTTGACAGAGCACATGTCCCAAGGGATTCAAGTGAAAGCTACAGGCTCTGGAGAACCCAGCCTCAGAGCTCGCACATTATTGCTGTTGCCACTTCTGCCATGTTCTGTTCAGGAGAACAGTTACAGGCCAGTGAGTTCATGTTTGGGAATTTAGGGGCTTGGCCTACCCTCAGTGGGGGAATGCCTACACAAAATGGAGAGAAGAAAACGATGGCGTCTTGGAGATGGGTCACTACGTGTGCCCAGTTTTGATTTAAATTAGTTTAATTTAAATATCATTTAAGTTTAAATATATAAAGCTAAGAAATATTCCTTATGTTTACAGGGCTTTTGATTGTAAACTAATGCAAGTTAAATGTAAGAAAAATTAAAAGTCCCATGTATTTTTAATTAACAATATTAATTTAACATGACAGTTGATATTGTTTCACTGAAACCAAAATTCTGCTTAGGATGTGGTCCTGACTGCTGTGGATAAGGAGGTTATGAATCTGACACACTACAACCTCATTGTTTAATTAATTACAAAGCTTCTAGGTATACTGTGCATCACAAAATCATATACTAATGGAAGGAAACAGATGGGGTGGAGGACAGAAAGCTAGTAAAGCTTGTGTCTTTACTAGTGAATTATTCTTCAGAAATTTTATTAAGGTCTCGGAGCATTAGGAAGTTATATTTTCTATGATTCTGTAACTGATTACTTATATGTATAACTGATTACTTATATGTAGTTACAGATAACACATATAATATTAATAAATACAGGTCTCTACTCTCAAGGAACTTATAATCTATTTCTCTGTAACAAGGAAATACCAGTCTGAATCTTCTCTTAAAAACTGACACAGGAATTTAAATATATAAAGCTAAGAAATATTCCTTATGTTTACAGGGCTTTTGATTGTAAACTAATGCAAGTTAAATGTAAGAAAAATTAAAAGTCCCATGTATTTTTAATTAACAATATTAATTTAACATGACAGTTGATATTGTTTCACTGAAACCAAAATTCTGCTTAGGATGTGGTCCTGACTGCTGTGGATAAGGAGGTTATGAATCTGACACACTACAACCTCATTGTTTAATTAATTACAAAGCTTCTAGGTATACTGTGCATCACAAAATCATATACTAATGGAAGGAAACAGATGGGGTGGAGGACAGAAAGCTAGTAAAGCTTGTGTCTTTACTAGTGAATTATTCTTCAGAAATTTTATTAAGGTCTCGGAGCATTAGGAAGTTATATTTTCTATGATTCTGTAACTGATTACTTATATGTATAACTGATTACTTATATGTAGTTACAGATAACACATATAATATTAATAAATACAGGTCTCTACTCTCAAGGAACTTATAATCTATTTCTCTATAACAAGGAAATACCAGTCTGAATCTTCTCTTAAAAACTGACACAGGATAAACTTTTTTTTTTTCTGGAAAAAAAAAAATAGCTTTTGAAGGCAAACTGCAGACTGACCTCTGGTCCTTGTCTTCTGTGAACAGTGTCATCAATCGAAGTCCTGAGCCATTAGCAATGCAGTCCTTCTGCTCAGACAAATAAGCACAACTGTTACAGTCAGATGGCGGGCATCCAGTGCACCCAGAAATCACTGGAGCAGGTGTGATTGTGGTAGATACAAAAATAACTGGAAAAGAGCAAATGAGCACGAGCTCCTTAATGCTCTGCTGAGTACTGAGAGAGAAGGAGAAATAGAAACAGCCAGAGCAAGTCTTTCTTGCCATACTTGGGAATATAGGATGGGATGAAGCAGAGGGAAAGCATAGAACTGTGAAGAGAAGGACTGGGAACTGGGGTTATTCAGGTGAATGCCTTCATCTCTAAATTGGTTTATAATTTAAAAAATAAAAAGAAAAAGGGCCCTTCACTGGGGGTTTGAGGTTTGGGGAAAATTTATAAAGCAGTTATTGTCAATAAATTGGTGTCTCAATGAGAATAATACAGGAAAGTGCTTTTAGCCAAGTGATTATTGTGATGTGACTCTAGGAGTGGGGCCACCAACGGGAGGAAGCAACAAGTTATGTTTTCTAGACACAGACTTCTCTGAAAAAATGGCAAGATGTGCTTCAGAAAGGAGAAAAAATAATTTAGGAAAATAATGGGATAGTTTCTATATCAGATAGATCTGAAATTCCATCCCAGTTTCTCTAAGTACCAACCAGGTGTTATTTGGCAGGTCGAGGAATCTTCTAATACCCTAGTTTTCTTTTCTCTAGAGTGATGGTGATTTAATAATTACAATGTAGGATTATTTTGAAATGAAAAAATGTTTAGCTTCTCTATCCCTAGATACCAAATGCCACCTAGTTGTTGTGACAACTATGATGCTTCTCATTTTTAAATCCTACCTTGAGCAGGGGGTTCCTGCCAGCTGAGAACTTCTGAACTAGACTAGATATGTATTTGTTTTAGAAGAAGGGAATTGTTTTCAGATGTTAGGCTGACTACATGCTGTAGTGTACAACTCCCTCACTTAACCCTTTGAAATGATAGAAAAGTAAATTTAACTAATGCATAACTTTCAGTTCAGTTCAGTTGCTCAGTCGTGTCCAACTCTTTGTCCAACTCTTTGTGACCCCATGAATTGCAGCACGGCAGGCCTCCCTGTCCATCACCATCTCCTGGAATTCACTCAGACTCACGTCCATCGAGTCCGTGATGCCATCCAGCCATCTTATCCTAGGTCCCCTTCTCCTCCTGCCCCCAATCCCTCCCAGCATCAAGGGCTTTTCCAATGAGTCAACTCTTCGCATGAGGTGGCCAAAGTACTGGAGTTTCAGCTTCAGCATCAGTCCTTCCAATGAACACCCAGGACTGATTTCCTTTAGGATGGACTGGTTGGATTCTTTTGCAATATATTGATTCCTGGTGGGCCAGAAATTGCTAAAATGGAAGATTAGAAAGGTGATGGCAAACAATGGTCTCAAATACTTATATTCAGCTCTAAGGTGTCTGATACATAGCGGTCTGCTTTACTCCTTGAGTTCTGACTCAGTGGAGAACAAAGACAATGGGCTAAGACTTGGAATGACATATTTGGCTTCTTGAAACTGATACTGGAGAATATGGTTATATGATATCTCGGGACAAGTAAGTTTGTGTATAGGAGCATGAAACAGACCTCCCAGCCAGCCATGGCAACACCAGACTGGAGCAGACCTTCCCACATGAAGAGATGCGGTTGCTGCCCTTGTAAGATCCATAGTATAGCAGAACAGAAAAGA
Source organism: Oreotragus oreotragus (assembly GCA_006410675.1). Taxonomy (NCBI): domain Eukaryota; kingdom Metazoa; phylum Chordata; class Mammalia; order Artiodactyla; family Bovidae; genus Oreotragus; species Oreotragus oreotragus. Next base: position 322,087 of record SJYX01015604.1, read on the forward strand.
TGTCATGATTTCTGAAGGCAGGCACTTTGGAGTGAGGGAGAAAAGAAGTCTCTGGGTTTGGTTTGCCCACGTTATTCTGAATACCTCAATCTATGTCCTCCCCTCTAGGGGAGGGATATTTAAAGACAAGAGACAGACCAGAAGTGTTATAGCTAGCAAAGCTTCCTTCATGTAGAGGAAAGATCTTGAGTTGGGAAGAATCATTTTTCTCTAATGATAACATAAGAATTAACACACCTGGAAAGAATGAATATAAAGAATGTGAGCGTGGTCCAAGGCAAATGAAAGAATATGTAGTTATTAACAGAATCAGAATGGGTTGACCCTTGCCTATCTCTCTACTCAAGCCTGAGTCAAACAGCAGTGGTGGAGAGCCAAGTTATAACATGGAGCCTTGTAAATGGTAGCTTATATGGGAAAGACAAGCTGGTGATACCCAAGTGGAATAAGGACTGTATTGTGCAGAAACTGACCCCAGGGTCTTTGACTAATATTCAGCCTCCTACTCCTTCCTTCTTAAAAGAGATGGGAGTACAAACCACCAAAGTAATTTCTTGCCTTCTCTAACCTCCACCCTCAGACAGACTATGTATTGATACATCCACTAGTCATGCAGAAAATTTCAGCTACAACCTAATCCAAATAGCTATTAGTCATCGAACCTTTAAGGAAAGACAGCAAGGAAGAAAACTGAATGAATGGAGGAATCGCCTACAAAACGGATTAATGGAGGAAGCACACAGAGAATAAAGTAAATAGTGATTTTGGTTTCCTATTTCAGCATTCTGGCCACACCAGGAGAATGGAACAGTGCCTCAGAGAGCTAAGGGAAACAACTTGCCACCTCGAATTTTATGCCAAACTCTTCTGTTCTGTTCCTGTGTGAAGAGAAAATAAGGTTTTTTAAAAATTAGACATGCAAAAATATGTGGTGCTTTCTAGACACAGATCTCTCTAAGGAAATGCAAAGATGTACCTCAAAAAGAAGAAAAATAACTTTAGGAAAATAATGGGATATAAGAATCAAAGCTACTTAAGTACTTAAGGGTATGATCAATCGAACTGGGGTCTCCTGCATCGCAGGTGGATTCTTTACCAACTGAACTACCAGGGAAGCCGTCAATTAAAAAAAGAGATAAACATTTAAAGGGCAAGAGGGGAGAGAGAGAACATGAATGAATGAATGAATGAATGATTGAATATAGAGTCCAAGCAGTAGTGACTGTGAACAAGAAGATCAATTAAACAAAGACAGCAAGGAAACATAGGAGTTCATCAGGCCTAGATAACCTACATTAGAACAGAAGGAAGGAGGGGACATGAAGATCTCATGGACTTGATAGTTTGTCAGACTAGGAACGAAATCTTGGATGTAAGCAATGTAGCTGATTAAAAATAAATAAATGATAGGGGAAAAGTAAGAAGCAATAACAGAAATCTAATAAGAAACATTCATTTTGTTATTTAGTAAGCGCATATACCGCCCAGTCCCTCCTTGATGAAGTGTCCTGGGTTGCTTAGTGTGGAGAGGAGATGGGCTGGAGAACCTGCCCCTTTGTTTCTGTGTAAGACTGAGGTGCTGTCAGCTGCTTCCTGGCCTTGTGTACATTCCCTGACCTGCTCTGTGTTTGTTTCAGGGGCTTCTTATTTTATTGTAGTAAAAACACACATAACAGATAATTTGCCATCTCAACCACTCTTACGTTGCCAAATGAATGAATGAATGAATGATTGAATATAGAGTCCAAGCAGTAGTGACTGTGAACAAGAAGATCAATTAAACAAAGACAGCAAGGAAACATAGGAGTTCATCAGGCCTAGATAACCTACATTAGAACAGAAGGAAGGAGGGGACATGAAGATCTCATGGACTTGATAGTTTGTCAAACTAGGAACGAAATCTTGGATGTAAGCAATGTAGCTGATTAAAAATAAATAAATGATAGGGGAAAAGTAAGAAGCAATAACAGAAATCTAATAAGAAACATTCATTTTGTAATTTAGTAAGCGCGTATACCGCCCAGTCCCTCCTTGATGAAGTGTCCTGGGTTGCTTAGTGTGGAGAGGAGATGGGCTGGAGAACCTGCCCCTTTGTTTCTGTGTAAGACTGAGGTGCTGTCAGCTGCTTCCTGGCCTTGTGTACATTCCCTGACCTGCTCTGTGTTTGTTTCAGGGGCTTCTTATTTTATTGTAGTAAAAACACACATAACAGATAATTTGCCATCTCAACCACTCTTACGTTGCCAGTGTAGCAGTGTTAACCACATGTACATTGTCGTCTGCAGATCTCTAGAACTTTCTTTTTTCCTGCCAGTCTGAAACACTTATTGTTTTCAGTTGCTCAGTTGTGTCTGATTCCTCATGACCACATGGACTGCAGCACTCCAGGCTTCCTTGTCCTTCACTATCACCTGGGGTTTGGTCAGATTCATGCCCACTGAGTCGGTGATGCCATCCAACCATCTCATCCTGTTCCCCCTTCTCCTCCTGCCCTTAATTTTTCCCAGCATTAGGGTCTTTTCCAATAAGTCTGCACTTGGCACCAGGTGGCCAAACCATTGGAGCTTCAGCTTCGACATCAGCCCTTCCAATGAATATTCAGGGTTGATTTCCTTTAGGATTGACTAGTTTGATCTCCTTGCTCTCCAAGGGACTCTCAAAAGTTTTTCTTCAACACCACAGTTTGGAAACATCAGTTCTTCAGTGCTCAGCCTACTTTATAGTCCAACTCTCATATCCATACATGATTACTGGAAAAACCATAGCTTTGACTAGACGGACCTTTGTTGGCAAAGTGATGTCTCTGCTTTTTAATATGCTGTCTAGGTTTGTCCCATAGCATTTCTTCCAAGGACCAAGTGTCTTTTAATTTCATGGTTGCTGAACATTATACACAAGGAAAAACTACTCCCCTCACCCCCTCCCTTCAACCCCTGGCAACCACCATTCTAATTTCTGTTCCTATGCTTGACTACTTTAAAAACCTCCTTGAAGTGGAATCATACAGTGATTATCCATTTGTGATAGATTTATTTCACTTAACATAGTGTCCTCAAAGTTCATTTATGTTGTAACATGTAACATGATTTCCTTCTTTTTTAAGGCTGAGTAATATTGTATATATACCACATAATAAACCACATTTTCTTTATTTACCTGCCAGTGAACATTTTGGTTGTTTCTACATTGTGGTTGTTGTGAGTGATTTTACAGTGAACAAATATGCTAAAATCTTTTCAAGATCCTATTTTCAATTCTTTTGGAGATATATATATATATATACAGATATGAGATTATTGGGCTGTATGGTAATTCTATTTTTAGCTTTCTAAGGAGTTGTTCTCCTGTTTTCTTTAGTGGTTGCACCATTTTATATCCCTACCAGAGGTATACAAGGGTGCCAGTTTCTCTACAACCTCACCAAGCTTGTACTCACTTTGGTTTTTTATTTTGTTTTTCTGATAGTGACCATCCTAGCAGGTGTGAGGAGAATTTCATGGTGGTTTTGATGAGCATTTCCCTGATCACTAGTAATGTTGGACAGCTTTTGATATGCTTATTGGCCATTTATGTATGTTCTTTAGAGAAATGTCTATCCACATTTTTTTGCCCATTTTTAATCAATTGATTTGTTTTTTGTTGTTGAGTTGTAGGGTGTGGCATGTATACAAGTGGCATTACTCAGGGAATCTAGCCTGGCATTTCACAGTAGCTACACTTAAATTGGACCATTCATCATTTTGTTTGTGTTAATTCAACAATGTGGAAATGTCTGTGTGGAGGCATTTGATCCATCTTAAATGCTCTCATGTGAAGAACGATAATCAAATGCAAAATTTCACAGCTATCCAGTTGCTGTAGACACTCAACAAAAGATATGATTAAATTGTCACCAATAGACCATATAGATTCAGGGAATACAAGGTGATGTCAAAAGACAAGCCTGAGTTACTAACTAAAAAGCAATTGTTCGCCACTGAATGCATAGTGAAAATATTCATAACTGCAAGGCCAGATGTTTAGACTCATGCTTTTTACTTGGCGTTTTCTCTTAGTTTTTGATTTCATGAATGCTGTTAATCATATGCCCTCGATATGCTGTGTTCAATCCATTTTGTTAGCCTTTTATCATTTTAAACAGTTACAGATTATGTCTCCATGGATTTTGCTAGAAATGCCCTTATGTTGCACTAGCCTATGCTTTATGAGATAAACAAATGAGTAATTCAAGCTTTGCAGTGTATGCCTGTGTCACATAAGGGCCACTCGTAATTTTTGCATTGTCTGCCAATGCACATTAAATCAAAGTGTCTCTCTGAAACAGTGGTCATATTTCATGAGCTAGATAGAATAGTTCATTATCCTATCTCTAAGAATACCTCTTAAAAAAAATTTTTTTTTTCAAGTTTTACTTAGGGAGTGGTGGGCCAAAGAAGTATAACTTAATTAAGGTCAAAATCAAGGCACTGGAACCTAATGCTGGGGTTTTCATTCTATTGTCTTGAAAATTTAGATAAAATAGATAACCAGTACGAGTTTGATGTATGTAGCAGGGGACCTAAAGGTGGTGCTCTGTGACAACCTGGAGGGGTAGGATAGAGAGGGAGGTGGGAGAGGGGTTCAGTATAGAAGGGACACATGTATCAGTTCAGTTCAGTTCAGTCACTCAGTCATATCCGACTCTACGACCCGATGAACCAAGCGCGCCAGGCCTCCCTGTCCATCACCAACTCCCGGAGTCCACCCAAACCCATGTCCATTGAGTCGGTGATGACATCCAACCATCTCATCCTCTGTCATCCCCTTCTCCTCCTGCCCTCAATCTTTCCCAGCATCAGGGTCTTTTCAAATGAGTCAGCTCTTCACATCAGGTGGCCAAAGTACTGGAGTTTGAGCTTCAACATCAGTCCTTACAATGAACACCCAGGACTGATCTCCTTTAGGATGGACTGGTTGGATCTCCTTGCAGTTCAAGGGACTCTCAAGAGTCTTCTCCAACACTACAGTTCAAAAGCATCAATTCTTCGGTGCNCATCAGGTGGCCAAAGTATTGGAGTTTCAGCTTCAACATCAGTCCTTCCAATGAACACCCAGGACTGATCTCCTTTAGGATGGACTGGTTGGATCTCCTTGCAGTTCAAGGGACTCTCAAGAGTCTTCTCCAACACTACAGTTCAAAAGCATCAATTCTTCGGTGCTCAGCTTTCTTTAAGTCCCAGTCTTATATCCATACATGGCCACTGGTTAAACCATAGCCTTGACTAGATGGACCTTGTTGGCAAAGTAACGTCTCTGCTTTTCAATATGCTATCTAGGTTGGTCATAACTTTCCTTCCAAGGAGTATGCCTCTTTTAATTTCATGGCTGCAGTCACCATCTGCAGTGATTTTGGAGCCCAGAAAAATAAAGTCAGCCACTGTTTCCACTGTTTCCCCATCTATTTGCCATGAAGTGATGGGACCAGATGCCATGATCTTAGTTTTCTGAAATCGTGTCTGATTCCTTACTACCCCATGGACCACAGCATGCAAAGCCTCCCTGTCCACCACCAACTCCTGGAGTTTACCCAAACTCATGTCCATTGAGTCGGTAATGTCATCCAACCATCTTATCCTCCGTCATCCCCTTCTCCTGCCGTCAATCATTCCCAGCATCAGGGTCTTTCCAGTGAGTCAGCACTTCTCATCAGGTGACCAAAGTATTGGAGTTTCAGCTTCAACATCAATCCTTCCAGTAAACACTCAGGACTGATGTCCTTTAGGATGGACTGGTTGGATCTTCTTGCAGTCCAACAGATTCTCAAGAGTCTTTTCCAACACCACAGTTCACAAGCATTATTCTTTGGTGCTCGGCTTTCTTTATAGTCCAACTCTCATATCCATACATGACTACTGGGAAAACCATAGCTTTGACTAGGTGGACCTTTATTGACAAAATAATGTCTCTGCTTTGTAATATGCTGTCTAGTTTGGTCATAACTTTCTTTCCAAGGAGTATAAGAAGTGAAGAAGTAAGAAGTGATGTCGCTCAGTTGTGCCCGACTCTTTGCAACCCCGTGGACTGTAGCTTACAAGACTCCTCTGTCCATGGAATTTTCCAGGCAAGAGTACTGGAGTGGGTTGCCATTTCCTTCTCCAGGGGATCTTCCTGATCCAGGGATCAAACCCAGGTCTCCCACACTGCGGGCAGACGCTTTACCGTCTGAGCCACCAGGGAAGCATCCAAGGAGTATACATCTTTTAATTTTATGGCTGCAGTCACCATCTACAATGATTTTAGAACCCCCCAAAATAAAGTCAGCCACTGTTTCCACTGTTTGCCCATCTATTTGCCATGAAGTGATGGGACCAGATGCCATGATCTTCGTTTTCTCAGTGTTGAGCCTTAAGCAAACTTTTTCACTCTCCTCTTTCACTTTCATCAAGAGCCTCATTAGTTATTCTTTACTTTCTGCAATAAGGGTGGTGTCACCTGCATAGTTAATGATTTTTCTCCCAACAATCTTGATTCCAGCTTGTGCTTCAAACAGCCCAGTGTTTCTCATGATGTACTCTGCATATAAGTTAAATAAGGAGGGTGACAATATACAGCCTTGATGTACTCCTTTTCCTATTTGGAATCAGTCTGTTGTTCCATGTCCAGTTCTAAATGTTGCTTCCTGACCTGCATATAGGTTTCTCAAGAGGCAGGTCAGGTGGTCTGGTATTCCCATCTCTTTCAGGATTTTCCAGTTTATTGTGATCTATGGAGTCAAAGGCTTGGGCATAGTCAATAAAGCAGATAGATGTTTTTCAGGAATTCTTGCTTTTTTGATGATCCAGAGGATGCTGGCAATTTGATCTCTGGTTCCTCTGCCTTTTCTAAATCCAGCTTGAACATCAGGAATTTCACGGTTCACGTATTGCTGAAGCCTGGCTTGGAGAATTTGTAGCATGAATTTACTAGAGTGTGTGATGAGTGCAATTGTGCAGTAGTTTGAGCATTCTTTGGCATTGCCTTTCTTTGGGGTTGGAATGAAAATTGACCTTTTCCAGTCCTGTGGCCACTGCTGAGTTTTCCAGATTTGGTGGCATATTGAGTGTAGCACTTTCACAGCATCATCTTTCAGGATTTGAAACAGCTCAACTGGAATTCCATCACCTCCACTAGCTTTGTTCATACTGATGCTTCCTAAGGCCCACTTGACTTCACATTCCAGGATATCTGGCTCTAAGTAGTGATCACACCGTCATGATTATCTGCATCATGAAGATCTTTTTTTTTTTTGTACAGTTCTTCTGTGTATACTTGCCACCTCTTCTTAATATCTTCTGCTTCTGTTAGGTCCATACCATTTCTCTCCTTTATTGTGCCCATCTTTGCATGAAATGTTCCCTTGGTATCTCTAATTTTCTTGAAGAGATCTCTAGTCTTTCCCATTCTGTTGTTTTCCTCTATTTCTTTGCATTGATC
>SJYX01015604.1:329697-357465 GCA_006410675.1 Oreotragus oreotragus
CCTCTATTTCTTTGCACTGATCACTGAGGAAGGGTTTCTTATCTCTCCTTGCTATTCTGGAACTCTGCCTTCAAATGGGTATATATTTCCTTTTCTCCTTTGCTTTTTGCTTCTCTTTTTTTCACAGCTGTTTCTAAGGCCTCCTCAGACTGCCATTTTGCTTTTTTTGCATTTCATTTTCTTGGGGGTGGTCTTGATCCCTGTCTCCTATACAGTGTCGTAAACCTCCATCCATAATTCATCAGGCACTCTATCAGATCTAGTCCCTTAAGTTGTTTGTCACTTCCACTGTATAATCATAAGGAGTTTGATTTAGGTCACACCTGAATAGTCTAGTGGTTTTCCCCACTTTCTTCAATTTAAGTTTGAATTTGACAATAAGAAGTTTTTGCTGACTGTATAGAGCTTCTCCATCTTTTGCCAAAGGATATAATCAATCTGATTTCAGTGTTGACCATCTGGTGATGTCCATGTGTAGAGTCTTCTCTTGTCTTGTTGGAAAAGAGTGTTTGCTATGACCAGTGCATCCTCTTGGCAAAACTCTATTAGCCTTTGCCCTGTTTCATTCCGTACTACAAAGCCAAATTTGCCTGTTACTCCAGGTGTTTCTTGACTTCCTACTTTTTCATTCCTGTCCCCTATAATGTAAAGGACATCTTTTTGGGAGTTAGTTCTAAAAGGTCTTATAGGTCTTCATAGAACCATCCAACTTCAGCATTACTGGTTGGGGCATAGTCTTGTATTACTGTGATATTGATTGCTATGCCTTGGAAACGAACAGAGATCATTCTGTCATTTTTGAGATTGTATCCAAGTACTGCATTTCAGACTCTTTTGTTGACTGTGATGGCTACTCCATTTCTTCTAAGGAATTCCTGCCCACAGTAGTAGATATAATGGTCATATGAGTAAATTCACCCATTCTAGTCCATTTTAGTTCGCTGATTCATATGGCGAATTCATATTAATGTATGGCAAAAATCATCACAATATTGTAAAGGAATTATCCTCTGATTTAAATAAATTAATTTAAAAAATTTGTGCATGTTGTTAGAACATCCCTGGGTATAGAATATTGTTCTTTACTTTTCATGAGGTTTTAAGAAGTGATAATAATCTGAAAGTCTTGAAAAGTCAATAACAGTATGAAATAACTATAAAATAATAGTTTTCTGGCCATGTAAAATGGTAATTTTCTGAATGTGAATTTGTGTACCTGTGTGTATTTGCCTAACTATTTCCACAGTCTGTGATACACTTAGGTAAGATTGGTGATTTATTTTGTCCTATGGCAAAGCTCTTTATTTGACTCTATGATCAAAATGAAAAATGTTTTCAGAGGCATCCATTGAAATCTAGTGCTTTAGGAAATCATGTAGAAATAATCATGGGGATCTTCAAATCAAACTAACTTATTTTTCGTATGGAGACATCATTTTGTGATTTTTCTCACAGTGTTTTTTTACCCATTTGTCATTTCTTTGTGGAACAAAATGACCATGAAAAGGAATATCATTAATTTGTGGTGCTGATTGCATTCCCTTTCAGTTGATTAAAGCCAGCCAGGATGCAGTACCCCAATGCTGTTTATAAGAATCATGCCTGGCATGTGCAGAGTTCATGAAAATCCTTGGCAATTTGTTAAATAATGTGCCAGGTGATGGCTGTAGATTTGTAATATTTTAGAAAGGTCTATCTTTAATTCATGAATCTCTCAATTGCCTTAAAAACTTATGCCAGGAGGGCAAACTGTCTGACCCACTTACTGGAAACTCTGCTTCCAGTTACAGTTTCAAAGTAGGCTATTGCCACTGCCTGCTGTGTTCAACATTTTAGTGGGACCATTTTTCTTTGACTCTTGAATATCCAGGTAGTTATTTGTGATAGTTATCTCAAGTTTCTATTCTCTGATTTTTAAAATGAGTCCATGCTTTTTCAAAATCTTGCTCAATGATAAGCCAACAAGAACTGTAATATGTTAAAGGTATAAAAAGAACTACTTTTTTAAAAGTATCTTCTCTTGCCTTCTAACTCTGAGATAAATCATAAGGTGTGGCCATTCTTAATCATTATTTGCTAAACTATATTTCTTATACTTTTACTATGGTACACACATTTAGAGACTATAAACAGTGATATTGCTATCAAATATAACTAAAAATGTCTCTTAAATGTTAAATTTTCTTATAAATTATTTTAAAAAGGAAATACTATTTGATAGCCTGCTATGTTCCAAGGTACCAGGGATAAAATGGAGAACAGAAAACAATACAGATCTTTTAATTTAATGATGCAATTGTGTACTGAACCAACATATTTTTAGCAATTCTTATTCTTTTTTTTTAATTTAATTTAATTTTACTTTACAGTACTCTACTGGTTTTGGCATACATTGACATGAATCTGCCATGGGTGTACACGATGTAAAGTTCAGAGTGAAATGAGTGAATGTAATGATGTGGAGACAGGATAAAAGGAATTTGATTGGTCAAGAACAGGAGACAAGATAGTTCCAACAAAGGAAATAGTATGTATAAATCTATATGTAAGGATGTTGTTTACTGCAATGGAATAATTGAAATATAACTACTTTAACTGTAGTTGGAAGTAAAGCTACACCAGTGGGAAGGGAAGGAGGCTCATAGGGGAGCATGTAAGCCGTGGTAATAATGTACTTAGACGTTACGATGGAAGCAATGCAGTGTTTGGCTGCAGAGTGGCATGATTAGATTTTTGTTTTAAAAAGATCACTCTAACAGCAATATAGAGAATAAATTGAGAGGAAGGATGACAGGAGTAAGAGAGTCTAGGTAAGAGGCTGATTTCATAATCCAGTGAAGATAGGTGAGTGGCTTTGGTTATCAAGACAACAGTGGAAATAGAAAAAGATATGCTGCAGACATATTTAAAAAGTAGAATATTCAAGATTAATTGAATAAGGAAGTAAAACGAGAGAAGTATTTAGGACAGCACTCAGGTTTCTGGCTTGAGCAAGGATAGTATTGATGGTGATTCCACAAGTGAATTAGCATTTAGAGTGGAGCAAGATGCAAAGATATCATTAATTTTACTTTGGACATGTCATGTTTACCTAGCCTGAAACAAATACTCTGGAAGAGATGCTTAGAGAGCTGGGACTAAATGGAAAGGTCTGAGTTACAAATTCAAGCCTGGTATTACCAATGGTAATTGAATCTTTGGAAGTGAGTGTGATCTGCTAGTTTAAGAGAGTATGTTAAGTGAGAAGAGATGAATGCTTAAGACCAAGCCCAAAAGAATGGCAACATTTAAAGGTCAAATGGGAGGGTGGTCCTAAGATGGCAGAGGAATAGGACGGGGAGACCACTTTCTTCCCCACAAATTCATCAAAAGAACATTTGAACGCTGAGTAAATTCCACAAAGCAACTTTTGAATGCTGGCAGAGGACATCAGGCACCCAGAAAAGCAGCCCATTGTCTTCGAAAGGATAGGTTTTATCATTGGTGCTGTATAGATGGAGAAGTCTTGAAGCTACTCTAAGAATAAGACTGAAAACCAGAGGCAGGAGGCTTACGTCCAACTCCTGAGAACACCAGAGAACTCCTGACTCCAGGTAACATTAATCAATAGGATCTCATCAAACGCTTCCATACCTACACTGAAACCAAGCACCACCCAAGGGCCAACAAGTTCCAGAGCAAAACACACCACGCAAATTCTCCAGCAACACAGGAACATAGCCCTGAGCTTCAATATACAGGCTGCCCAAAATCACTCCAAACCCACTGACATCTCATAACTCATTACTGGACACTTAATTGCACTCCAGAGAGAAGAAATCCAGCTCCACCCACCAGAACACCAACACAAGCTTCCCTAACCAGGAAACCTTGACAAGCCACCTGTCCAATCCTACCTACAATGAGGAAACTCTACAATAAAGAGAACTCCACAAACTGCCAGAATACAGAAAGGCCACCCCAAACACAGCAAAATATGAAGGAGAAATTAAAAGCTTTATAGACAAGCAAACGCTGACAGAATTCAGCACCACCAAATCAGCTCTCCAACAAATGCTAAAGGATCTTCTCTAGACAGGAAATACAGAAAGGGTGTATAAACTCGAACCCAAAACAATAAAGTAAATGGCAATGGAATCATACTTATCGATAATTACCTTAAATGTAAATGGGTTGAATGCCCCAACTAAAAGACTAAGACTGGCTGAATGGATACAGAAACAAGACCCCTATATATGTTGTCTACAAGAGACCCACCTCAAAACAAGGGACACATACAGACTGAAAGTGAAGGGCTGGAAAAAGATATTCCATGCAAATAGAGACCAAAAGAAAGCAGGAGTAGCAATACTCATATCAGATAAAATAGACTTTAAAACAAAGACTGTGAAAAGAGACAAAGAAGAACACTAATAATGATCAAAGGCTCAATCCAAGAAGAAGATATAACAATTATAAATATATATGCACCCAACATGGGAGCACCGCAATATGTAAGACAAATGCAAACAAGTATGAAAGGGGAAATTGACAATAACACAATAATAGTGGGAGACTTTAATACCCCACTCACACCTATGGATAGATCAACTAAACAGAAAATTAACAAGGAAACACAAACTTTAAATGATACAACAGAACAGTTAGACCTAATTGATATCTATAGGACATTTCACGCCAAAACAATGAATTTCTCCTTTTTCTCAAGCGCACATGGAACATTCTCCAGGATAGATCACATCCTGGGCCATAAATCTAGCCTTGGCAAATTCAAAAAATATTGAAATCATTCCAAGCATCTTTTCTGACCACAATGCAGTAAGATTAGATGTCAATTACAGGAGAAAAACTATTAAAAATTCCAACATATGGAGGCTGAACAACACGCTGCTGAATAACCAACAAATCACAGAAGAAATTTTTAAAAAATGCATAGAAATGAATGAAAATGAAAACACAACAACCCAAAACCTGTGGGACACTATAAAAGCANTCATTCCAAGCATCTTTTCTGACCACAATGCAGTAAGATTAGATGTCAATTACAGGAGAAAAACTATTAAAAATTCCAACATATGGAGGCTGAACAACACGCTGCTGAATAACCAACAAATCACAGAAGAAATTTTTAAAAAATGCATAGAAATGAATGAAAATGAAAACACAACAACCCAAAACCTGTGGAACACTGTAAAAGTAGTGCTGGGGGAAGGTTCATAGCAATACAGGCATACCTCAGGAAACAAGAAAAAGTCAAATAAATAACCTAACTCTACACCTAAAGCAACTAGAAAAGGAAGAAATGAAGAACCCCAGGGTTAGTAGAAGGAAAGAAATCTTAAAACTTAGGGCAGAAATAAATGCAAAAGAAACAAAAGAGACCATAGCAAAAATCAACAAAGCCAAAAGCTGGTTCTTTAAGAAGTTGAATAAAATTGACAAACCATTAGCCAAACTCATCAAGAAACAAACGGAAAAAAATCAAATCAATAAAATTAGAAATGAAAATGGAGAGATCAAAATAGACAACACAGAAATACAAAGGATCATGAGACTACTGTCAGCAATTATATGCTGATAAAATGGACAACTTGGAAGAAATGGATAAATTCTTAGAAATTAGAAATTTCCAAAACTAAACCAGGAAGAAATGGAAAATCTTAACAGACCCATCACAAGCATGAAAATTGAAACTGCAATCAGAAATCTTCCAGCAAACAAAAGCCCAGGTCCACACGGCTTCACAGCTAAATTCTGCCAAAATTTTAGAGAAGAGGTAACACCTATCCTACTCAAACTCTTCCAGAAAATTGCAGAGGAAGGTAAACTTCCAAACTCATTCTATGAGGCCACCATCACCCTAAAACCAAAACCTGACAAAGATGCCACACAAAAAAGAAAACTACAGGCCAATATCACTGATGAACATAGATGCAAAAATCCTTAACAAAATTCTAGCAATCAGAATCCAACAATACATTAAAAAGATTATACATCATGATCAAGTGGGCTTTATCCCAGGGATGCAAGGATTCTTCAATATGCACATATCAATCAATGTAATACACCACATAACAAACTGAAAAATAAAAGCCATATGATTATCTCAACAGATGCAGAGAAAGCCTTTGACAAAATTCAACATCCATTTATGATAAAAAAAAAAAAACCTCCAGAAAGCAGGGATAGAAGGAATATACCTCAATATAATAAAAGCTATATATGACAAACCCACAGCAAACATTATCCTCAGTAGTGAAAAATTGAAAGCATTTCCCCTAAAGTCAGGAACAAGACAAGTGTGCCCACTCTCACCACTACTATTCAACATAGTTTTGGAAGTTTTGGCCACAGCAATCAGAGCAGAAAAAGAAATAAAAGGAATCCAAATTGAGAAAAGAAGCAAAACTCTCACTGTTTGCAGATAACATGATCCTCTACATAGAAAACCCTAAAGACTCTACCAGAAAATTACTAGAGGTAATCAATGAATATAGTAAAGTTGTAGGATATAAAATCAACACACAAAATCCCTTGCATTCCTATACACTAATAATGAGAAAATGGAAAGAGAAATCAAGGAAACAATTCCATTCACCACTGCAATGAAAAGAATAAACTACTTAGAATATATCTACCTAAAGAAACAAAAGACTTATATATAGAAAACTATAAAACACTGGTGAAAGAAATCAAAGAGGACACTAATAGATGGAGATATATACCGTGTTCATAGATCAGAAGAATCAATATAGTGAAAAGGAGTATCCTACCCAAAGCAATCTATAGATTCAATGCAATCCCTATCAAGCTACCAACGGTATTTTTCACAGAACTAGAACAAATAATTTCACAATTTGTATGGAAATACAAAAGACCTCAAATAGCCAAAGCAATCTTGAGAAAGAAAATGGAACTGGAGGAATCAACCTGCCTGACTTCAGTCTCTACTACAAACCCACAGTCATCAAGACAGTATGATTCTGGCACAAAGTCAGAAATATAGATCAATGGAACAAAATAGAAAGCCCAAAGATAAATCCATGCACCTATGGACACCTTATTTTTGACAAAGGATGCAAGAATATACGATGGAGAAAAGACAATCTCTTTAACAAGTGGTGCTGGGAAAACTGGTCAACCACTTGTAAAAGAATGAAACTAGATCACTTTCTAATACCATACACAAAAATAAACTCAAAATGGATTAAAGATCTAAACGTAAGACCAGAAACTATAAAACTCCTAGAGGAGAACATAGGCAAAACACTTTCTGATATAAATCACAGCAGGATCCTCTATGACCCACCTCCAAGAATATTAAAATAAAAACAAAAATCAGATCTAGTTAAAATTAAAACTTCTACCCAACAAAGGAAACTATAAGTAAGGTGAATAGACAGCCTTCGGAATGGGAGAAAATAATAGCAAATGGGGCAACTGACAAAGAATTAATCTCAAAAATATACAAGCAACTCCTGCAGCTCAATTCCAGAAAAGTAAATGACCCAATCAAAAAATGGGCCAAAGAGCTAAAGAGACATTCCTCCAAAGAAGACATACAGATGGCTAACAAACATATGAAAAGATCCTCAACATCACTCATTATCAGAGAAATGCAAATCAAAAACACAGTGAGGTACCATTTCATGCCAGTCAGAATGGCTGTGATCCAAAAGTCTACAAGCAATAAATGCTGGAGAGGGTGTGGAGAAAAAGGAACCCTCTTACACTGTTGGTGGGAATGCAAACTAGTACAGCCACTATGGAGAACAGTGTGGAGATTCCTTAAGAAATTGGAAANTGGATAATAAAAGTGTGGAACATATACACAATGGAGTATTACTCAGCTATTAAAAATAATACATTTGAATCGGTTCTAATGAAGTGGATGAAACTGGAGCCGATTATACAGAGTGAAGTAAGCCAGAAAGAAAAACACCAATACAGTATCATAATGCATATATATGGAATTTAGAAAGATGGTAACAGTAACGCTGTATGCGAGACAGCAAAAGAGACACAGATGTATAGAACAGTCTTTTGGAGTCTGTGGGAGAGGGTGAGGGTGGGATGATTTGGGAGAATGGCATTGAAACATGTATATTATCATATGTGAAATGAATCACCAGTCCAGGTTTGATGCATGATACAGGATGCTCGGGGCTAGTGTACTGGGATGACCCAGAGGGATGGTATGAGGAGGGAGGTGGGAGGAGGGTTCAGGATGGGGAACACATGCACACCCGTGGAGGATTCATGTCAATGTATGGCAAAACCAATACAATATTGTAAAGTAATTAGCCTCCAATTAAAATAAATTTATATTAAAAAAAAAGTCAAATGGCAGAACATGAGTTTAGGTGCCATTTAATAACTTAAGTAATTAGCAAGATATGTGCTTAACACTGAACATCAAATTCATATATTTAATATATTTTTGTTTTTATTTTTTATTGAAGTATAGTTAATTTATAATATCATATTAGTTTATTTTATCTACACCATAGTGTAGATCTACACCATGGTGATTCAGTTATGCATACATATATATGTTTATATATATATATATACACACATATACATACCCAGATATACATATCCATGTATGTATATTTTTTCAGACTATTTTCCCTTATAGGATATTACAAAACATTGAATAGAGTTCTCTGTGCTATACATCTGTTTTAAGTGTAGTAGTGCGTATATGTTAGTGGGGCTTCCCTTGTGGCTCAGATGGTAAAGAATCCACCTGCAATGCGGGAGACCTGGCTTTGATCCCTGGGTTGGGAAGATCCCCTGAAGGAAGAAATGTTAACCCACTCTGGTATTCTTGCCAGGAGGATCACCATGGACAGAGGAACCTGGTGGGCTGTAGTCCATGGGGTACAAGAGTCGAACACAACTGATTGACTAAGCACAAGCACCATGCAGGAGATGCAGGAGATGGAGGTTTAACCCCCGGGTCAGAAAGATCCCCTGGAGGAGGAAATAGTAACCCATTCCAATATTCTTGCCTGGAAAATCCCATGGACAGAGGAGCCTGGCAGGCTGCAGTCCATGGGGTCTTAAAGAGTTGGATACAACTGAGTGATACGTATATGTTAATACCAAACTCCCAATTTATCCATTCCTGTCTTTCCCCTCTGGTAACCATAAGTTTGTTTTTGTGGTATATATTTTTAAACTGCCATGCAATGAAATACTGTATTTTCACCTGGACACAGACAATGTTTCTGAGACTTCAAGCAAGTCATGGCCTCCAAAGCCTCAGTTTATTTGTCAGTAAAATTAAAGACTACCCAACTGTGCATAAGCAGAGTAGATTATCATTTTAGCAGACATTTTTACTAAGGATGATTTCCAGCTAAATAGAAAAGAGTTCTGATAGAATGAATCATCGGATGAGTGAGTCTTGATAGAGTTTAGGAAATAGGTGAAATGTAGAGACTCGGAGCATGGGACTCTGGGTGACTTGCAACATGAGGACACTGAACACGTGGGAGGGAGGCGGAAGCCCTGGATGCAGCTAAGACAGCTAGGAGGTGGAACAGCATGGAGATAAATGGTGCCAACTACATTTTATTTAAGAATGGCCTTTCAGTAATACTGATATTTTTATTTTAATCCTCCCTCATACCACCAAATAGTTGCATTATTTATTCTATATTCAAAGCAACACTTTACCTAAAAAAAGAAAAGGAAAAGAGAAGGGGGGAAAGCATTTTATATAATTATAAATGAAAGATGGATTCATATATATATATAAATTTTTTTTAATGGGAGTATAGTTGCTTTACAATGATGTGTTAGTTTCTGTGGTACTACAATGTGAATCAGCTATATGTGTATTTATATCCCCTCCTTCTTGGGCCTCCCTCCTACTCCATCCCCCATCCCACCCCTCTAGGTCATCACAGATCACTGAATGAGCTCCCTGTGCTATACAGCAGCTTCCCACTAGCTATCTGTTTTATAAATCGCAGTGTATATATATGTCAGCGCTACTCTCTCAGTTCATCCCATGCTTTCTTTGCCCACCCCATGCCCACAAGTCTGTTCTCTATATCTGTTTCTCTGTTCCTGCCCTGCAAATAGGTTCATTAGTGTCTTTTTTGGGGGGAGAGAGGGAGATGGATTCTGAGTGCTAGAGGACAAAACACAGGTTCTGCTCTCTCTTACTTTTCTCATCTACCTGCATGATCCAAATGAAGTTAATGGATGGATGAATCACCTGAGATGACCATAGTTGCTTCTGAAAGCCCCCAGGTTTGAATGCATCTCTTTTAAGGAGGGATAGAAACTTCTTGCCTTCCTATTAAAAAACAGTTTGGCTTTGTTGGGACTTCAGAAACCTGAGCTGGCTCTTGCATCACATAACTTAATCCTCTTCCTTGGTGACTCTGTAACCAAGTTATTTCTAAGTCATTCTCTCATGATTTATGGGGTTTGCCTAGAGTGGGATTGACAGGATTCAGAGTTCCTGCCATAAGCCCTTGTTCGAGGCAAATGTCCACCAGTGGATCTTGACATATAAGTTGCTGAGTATGTGTCACGTGTCTCTGACCCTTGGCCCACAACTCATGGAAACAGATCTCAATATTCTAGTTGAAGCCATCTCAAGCAGTGCTTCCCAAACTAAAGATTAAGTTCTTTGTGGACATGCTTTTAAATGTTCCGTGCAATAAAAAGTTTTCAAGACAAAAATAAACTCTTATCTTAAAAGAGATTCCTTTAACAATTCAGTACAGTTAAAAAGGTTTTCTTTTTTTTTTTTTCTTATTGAAACACTTTTGAGTCTTTATATTTAAGTCCACATTGTGAGTTTCCAACAGGTATGAATTTTCCCTAGCTCTTTTAATGCAGAACAAACTGATTAACCTCTCCTAGAAGCAGTGTTCCCTGGAATATAGTAAAATGGTGCGTTATCTACACAAGGGAGTGAGTGAATGAAAGTCACGCAGTCATATCCGACTCTTTACAATCTCATGAACTATACAGTCTATCGAATTCTCCAGGCCAGAATACCGGAGTGGGTAGCCTTTCCCTTCTCCAGGAGATCTTCCCAACCCAGGGATCAAACCCATGTTTCCCGCATTGCAGGTAGATTCTTTATAAGCTGAGCCACCAGGGAAAAGAATAGGAACCTATTAATTGGCCTAGATCTGGAATTCTCTTCAAGTGTTCAATATTAGTAACTGATTCAGTTGGACTCTCATTTTTGGAAAGACAGAGGTGAAGAACTGGAAAGAAATCAGGAATACCTGGAGATGCGGATAACAAGAAAAGAGTTCAGAAAGAAACTGAGTGTTAGGTATGGTGGATTGCTAAGTTAGGGAAACACAGACAACCTCCTCTGAGAGTTTAGCAGCTTGTGTCAGTTAGATCATTCCTGTTGTTGTTGGCATCTGGTTGGTGGTGAAGCTTGTCCTGTTATCCACAAGGCCAACTGTTCAGCAATGGGCAGTGATCCATGTGTCCCAGCCTCCCCCCTTCACTGCCCTGTCCAACCTTTTCCTAGAAGCTGGAGGGTATTCAGAGTAGGAGGAAGCTATCTTATATGCTGGACAAGGGTCTGAATTTCCTCCAAAGAATCACAGGACTGAGGAATCATTCTTCCAGACCTCCTGGAGCCCGTTGTATTGATAGATTAGGTTGTTTGTCTTCATGCCTGGCACTCTTTAGCAGTGAGAATCTACCTGGATTCATTCTGTTCATTTTTCTAGATAAAGACTTATAAGTAAATACATGTGAATAAAAATGATCTTTAGCTTACTTCTGCCAAACAAAACAAGCTTCAGCCACAGAGAAGCCTTCCTTCAAACTTTTCTGAATCCTCATTTTAAATATTGCAGGAGCTTCCACATATGGTTGGAAAACAGAATATATTTTAGAAGAATTAGTAGGCTATAGCCACAAGGAAAAAATGCAACACGTTGAAATCAATTTCGATGTCACTTTTTATTAGAGAAGGACGATTTTCCAGCCATATGGTCTGCTTTTCCAGCCCCCCACTGGGTCTGATGTCTGATCTTGTCTCAGACTAACCCTGTTTGTAACTACATGACTCACCCTAGAGGCAAACTGTGTTTCTCTCCCCTGTGCTTCTCAACAACTATGTCCATCTCTCCACTGAAATATTTCATTCCATGTTGTTACAGTCACTTGTTTATATATTTGTCTTCCCCATGAGATAATGAGCTTCTTAAAGACATAATGTCCTTTAAAAAAAGAAAAACGTTTATTTAGTTAGTTATTGGCTGTGCCAAGTCTTAATTATGGCATGCGGGATATTTTGTGGTGGCACATGTACTCTAATTGTGGCCCGTGGTCTCAGTAGCTCTATAGCACGTGAGGATTTCTCCGACCAGGGATCAAGCTCATGTCCTCTGCACTGCAAGGCAGATTCTTAACCACTGGACTACCAAGGAAGTCCCTGGTGTAGTGTCTCACTTGCCTTTGTCATCGCCATGGCCTCATAGATCTTGGATGTTCAGTGCATGAATATAATTAATACAGTCAGGAAAGAACGCCTTAGTCTGGATATCTTAATTCCAGTAAATGTGTAGTGGATGCCACATTACCTTTTAAAAGTCTTTCTTTTAAGGAGAAAAGGAAAGTGCTTAAATACCCTATAGGTAGACTGGGAAGAACCAATAACTTGTAATCATATTCATAATTTGACCAAATGGGTAGATTTTTCTTTAAAACTCATATATGCAAATCCTCTGCTGAGCAATATAAAAATCACATATTCTTACATTTAGATTCTTTACATTTTAGATTTTACTATAATTAACTTTATACTTTTCTCCTTTTAAATAACAAAGGATACATCTGGCATGTAGAAAATAGCTTCAAGTTAAGAGTTTTATATCAGGTTTCATCATAGTTTGTGATTGAGTTGTTTGGCAGTTGCCTTTATGGTTATATATTCTATTATGAAATCTATGGTAATCTTGCTTTTTTTTGGTAGCTGTGAAATTTACAATCAAGGTGGGACTATTTTTGTTCAAAAAACAGCTGACAAACTAAGTCCTATTTGATTGAAGTTTGAATTTCAGGTCCCTCTGGGTATCTGAGCAGTCATTTTTACTGTGTCTTGATCATTCTAATCAAAATGGAATATTCTAAATGCATTTTCATTTTGCCTGAAATTAACAGTGAGGCTGCAAGCAGATGTTGTAAGAGATTAGAAATAACTATTAAATAAAAAGAATAACAAGGGACTACTGGAGTTTAGCAAGGAAATGGCAAACTAAACAACAAAATAAGAAAAATTTAGTTAAGTACCCACTGCAAGTATCTTTAGTAGATTTATTTGGAATAATTCAAGTTTTTGATGGCTTGTGAAAGAACAATCACAAATAAATTTCAGACCTCAAATATTTATGCTTTTCTTAAGAAGGGCCATGCACTGTAAAGCTCTTTAAGTACCTCATGTTCTTAGGTGGGTTTTATTTTTGCTGGAGCCAAGGCAATACAAATAAATCAGTTGCTATCAATGCTAACATTGAAATGTTGATGGTCATTTAAATACCAGAAGATCAGAGTAGCCCATAACACATTACAAAATAAGTAATATTGTATGACTGATGTTTATTTAATTTGAACTAAACGACATGCTTGTAAGTAGGAAGATTTCCATAAGAATAAAAGACTTCTCTTTTCAAAGATATATTTTAACACCTATATATATATATATATATATATATAAGTGAGGCTGCAAGCAGATGTTGTAAGAGATTAGAAATAACTATTAAATAAAAAGAATAACAAGGGACTACTGGAGTTTAGCAAGGAAATGGCAAACTAAACAACAAAATAAGAAAAATTTAGTTAAGTACCCACTGCAAGTATCTTTAGTAGATTTATTTGGAATAATTCAAGTTTTTGATGGCTTGTGAAAGAACAATCACAAATAAATTTCAGACCTCAAATATTTATGCTTTTCTTAAGAAGTGCCATGCACTGTAAAGCTCTTTAAGTACCTCATGTTCTTAGGTGGGTTTTATTTTTGCTGGAGCCAAGGCAATACAAATAAATCAGTTGCTATCAATGCTAACATTGAAATGTGGATGGTCATTTAAATACCAGAAGGCCAGAAGATCAGAGTGGCCCATAACACATTACAAAATAAGTAATATTGTATGACTGATGTTTATTTAATTTGAACTAAACGACATGCTTGTAGTAGGAAGATTTCCTAAGAATAAAAGACTTCTCTTTTCAAAGATATATTTTAACACCTATATATATATATATGTAATTGGAATATATATATATGTAATTGGAAGTTAATTGCTTTACAGTGTTTTGTTTCTGCTGTACAACTACGTGAATCAGCTATAAGTATACATAGATCTCCTCCCTCTGAAACACCCCCGCCACCCCTCATCCCACCACTCAAAGTCATGAAAGAGCAGAGAGTTGAGCTCTCGGTGTTATGTGGCGGCTTCCCACTAGCTATCTATTTTATCCACGGTAATGTATACATGGCATTGCTACTCTATTTGTCCCACCCTCTCTTTCTCACACTGTGTCCAGAAGTCCATTCTCCACATCTGTGTCTCTATTACTGCCATGCAAATAGGTTCATAGGTACCAGTTTTCTAGATTTCATCAGTTCAGTTTAGTCACTCAGTTGTGTCTCACTCTTTGCAACCCCATGAACCGCAGCACGCCAGGCCTCCCTGTCCATCACCAACTCCTGAAGTCTACCCAAACCCATGTCCACTGA
This sequence comes from Oreotragus oreotragus, assembly GCA_006410675.1. Taxonomy (NCBI): domain Eukaryota; kingdom Metazoa; phylum Chordata; class Mammalia; order Artiodactyla; family Bovidae; genus Oreotragus; species Oreotragus oreotragus. The sequence goes on from SJYX01015604.1 coordinate 344,438, forward strand.
GTCAGTGATGCCATCCAACCATCTTATCCTCTGTTGACCCTTCTCCTGCTGCCCTCAATCTTTCCCAGCATCAGGGTCTTTTCCAGTGAGTCAGCTCTTCACATCATATATATGCATTAATATATGACATTTGCTTTTCTCCTTCTGACTTACTTAACTCTGTATGACAGACTCTAGGTTCATCCATATCATTTGTAGAAATGACCCAATTTCATCTCTTATCGTGATTGAGTAATATTCCCTTGTATATATGTACCACATTTTCTTTATCCATTCATCTGTCAGTGGAGATCTAGGTTGCTTCCATGTCCTAGCTATTGTAAATAGTGCTGCAGTGAACATTGGGGTACATGTGATTTTGGTTTTCTCAGGGTTTGCACCCAGTAGTGAGATTGCTGGGTCATATGGTAGTTTTATTCCTAGATTTTTAAGAAATTCTCATACTGTTCATTATAGTGGCTGTATCAATTTATATTCCCACCAACAGTGCAAGAGAGTTTCCTTTTCTCCACATCCTCTCCAACATTTATTGTTTGTAGGTTTTTTGACAGTGGCCTTTCTGACTGGTGTGAGGTGATACCTCAATGGATTTTGATTTGCATTTCTCTGATAATGAGAATGTAGAGTATTTTTCATGTGTTTGTTGGCCATCTCTATGTTTTCTTTGGAGAAATGTCTGTCTATGTCTTCTGCCCATTTTTTGGTAGGGTTGTTTGTTTTTCTGATATTGAGCTGCATGTCCATCTTGTATATTTTAGAGATTAGCCCTTTGTCAGTTTCTTCATTTGCTATTGTTTTCTTCTATCCTGAGGGTTGTGCTTTCATCTTGTTTATTGTTTCCTTTGTCATGCAAAAACTTTTAAGTTTTATTAGGTCCCATTTATTCCTATATATATTCTTCTAAAAATATCTCAAGACAGAATGAAAAGGAGAAGAAACATCAGTTTAATACTGATAAAAATAAATATATCTTTGCCCAGACACAGACATCTGAGAAGGGAGTAGAGGTATGGTTAAGGTTAAAACATCCTAATAGACAATTTCCAATTCATGAATGCTTTTTAAAATTAGCAAGGAATTTCCAAAGAGTTAAAAATATAGTTACAATATTAGTTTTTGTAATTAATAAGCCCCCTAAAAGTCAGAATGACCAGTGGTTCATAGCCCAGGTTCTATAATCAGACTTCTAGATTTTGAGTCCTAATTCTGCCATGTAACAGTAGTTTGGAAAGTTAATTAGCTTTTTTTGGCCTCTAATTCCCTTTTTTTNTCCTCCGTCCCTGGGATTCTCCAGGCAAGAACACTGGAGTGGATTGCCATTTCCTTCTCCAATGCAGGAAAGTGAAAAGTGAAAGTGAAGTTGCTCAGTCATGTCTGACTCGTAGAGACCCCATGGACTGCAGCCTACCAGGCTCCTCTGCCCGTGGGGTTTTCCAGGCAAGAGTGCTAGAGTGGGTTGCCATTAGGTCCCATTTATTCATATATATATTCTTCTAAAAATATCTCAAGACAGAATAAAAGGAGAAGAAACATCAGTTTACTACTGATAAAAATAAATGTATCTTTGCCCAGACACAGGCATCTGGGAAGGGAGTAGAGGTATGGTTAAGGTTTAAACATCCTAATAGACAATTTCCAATTCATGAATGCTTTTTAAAATTAGCAAGGAATTTCCAAAGAGTTAAAAATATAGTTACAATATTAGTTTTTGTAATTAATAAGCCCCCTAAAAGTCAGAATGACCAGTGGTTCATAGCCCAGGTTCTATAATCAGACTTCTAGATTTTGAGTCCTAATTCTGCCATGTAACAGTAGCTTGGAAANTTTTTAAAATTAGCAAGGAATTTCCAAAGAGTTAAAAATATAGTTACAATATTAGTTTTTGTAATTAATAAGCCCCCTAAAAGTCAGAATGACCAGTGGTTCATAGCCCAGGTTCTAGAATCAGACTTCTAGATTTTGAGTCCTAATTCTGCCATGTAACAGTAGCTTGGAAAGTTAATTAGCTTTTCTGGCCTCTAATTCCCTTTTTTTGTAAAATGTTAATGATAATAGAATCTAAGTATAGTGTATAGACTAGAATCTGGCACATAAGAGCTCCATAAATTTGACACTGTATTTATTTGCACATCTGCCTGGATCTTATTTGTTCCTGAAATTTATGGAGGTAGTAGTTTGTCAGGCAATCCAAAAAGGGAGAGAATGGGCATGCATGAAATCCACTGCAGGCACAGCTTCTCAGTGAGGTTGCTGCTGCTGCTGCTGCTAAGTCGCTTCAGTTGTGTCCGACTCTGTGTGACCCCATAGACGGCAGCCCACCAGGCTCCTCTGTCCCTGGGATTCTCCAGGCAAGAGTACTGGAGTGGGTTGCCATTTTCTTCTCCGATGCATGAAAGTGAAGAGTGAAAGTGAAGTCACTCAGTCGTGCCCTACTCTTAGCGACCCCATGGACTGCAGCCTACCAGGCTCCTCCATTCATGGGATTTTCCAGGCAAGAGTACTGGAGTGGGTTGCCATTGCCTTTTCCGCTCAGTGAGGCAGAGACTTGCTATTGAAAGCTGATCTGCTATGGTGGTCTTGTGGTTCATCCTTGCTGAGTGCCACCTGGCCACCAGGGTTCTTAGTGTAAAGACAGTTTCACAACCCTTGGGATGAATTCTGGCCAAGAGAGCACTGTGGTGGGTTACCAGTTTTGCATATCTTTATGCTGAATACTTTCATTTCTCACACATGTGCACATCTCAGTGCCATAACTGGCTTAAGGTGTCCACTGAGGACAGAGTACAGGATCCAGGAATTCATGGGCAAAAATCCCCCCCCCTTCTCTCTATAGGAGAAGGACATGGCAACCCACTCCAGCAATCTTGCCTAGAGAATCCCACAGACAGAGGAGCCTGGTAGGCTACAGGCCATGGGGTCACAAAGAGTCAGACANCAGCAATTCATGGGCAAAAATCCCCCCCTTCTCTCTATAGGAGAAGGACATGGCAACCCACTCCAGCAATCTTGCCTAGAGAATCCCACAGACAGAGGAGCCTGGTAGGCTACAGGCCATGGGGTCACAAAGAGTCAGACATGACTGAGCGACTTCACTTCACTTCTCTTTATAGGAATCACCCTAAAAGATTAGACAGCTCTTCCCTTAAATCCTCGCTGTCTGCAGGTGACATGATTTTATACATAGAAAATCCTAAAGATGCCAACAGAAAACTACTGGTCCCATCAATGAATTCAGTAAAGCTGTAGGATACAAAATTAATATACAGAAATCTGTTGCATTCCTGTACACTAACAATAAACTATCAGAAAGAGAAATCAAAGAAACATTCTCATTTATAATTGCAATAAAAAACTTAGGGATAAACCTGTCGAAGGAGATAAAAGACTAATAATGTGAAAACTATAAGAAATTGATGACAGAAACTGAAGACAACAAAAAATGGAAAGATATACAATATTCATAGAGTGGAAGATTTAATATTGTTAAATTGACCATACTACCTAGGCAATCCCCAGGTTCATTGCAATCCTCATCAAAATTCCAAGGACATTTTTCACAAAACTGGAACAGATAATCTTAACATTTGTATGGATACACAAAGACCCTGAGCAGCTAACAGAATCTTCAGAAAAAACAACAAAGTTGGGGTAGTCATGCTCCCTGACTTCAGATTATACTATAAAGCTGCAAATATCAAAACAGTATGGTACTGGCACACACACACACACACACACACACACAAACACACGCAAAGACACAAAGATTAACAGAGTAAAGACCAGAAATAAGCATACAAGCATAGTCACTTAATTTAAACAAAGGAGGCAAGAGTACACAGTGGAGAAATGACAGCTTCTTCAATAAGTGGTGTTGGAAAACTGGACAGTTACATGTAAAATAGTGAAATGAGATAATTCTCTGCTGCTGCTGCTGCTAAGTCACTTCAGTCGTGTCCGACTCTGTGTAGCCCCATAGACGTCAGCCCACCAGGCTCCCCCGCCCCTGGGATTCTCCAGGCAAGAACACTGGAGTGGGTAGATTATTCTCTAACACCATATAAAAAAAAATAAACTCAAAATAGATTCAGTTCAGTGCAGTTGCTCAGCTGTGTCCGACTCTCTGAAACCCCATGGACTGCAGCATGCCAGGCTTCCCTGTCCATCACCAACTCCCAAAGCTTGGTCAAACTCATGTCCATCAAGTCGGTGATGCCATCCAACTACCTCATTCTCTGTCATCTTCTTCTCTGGCCTTTAATCTTTCCCAGCATCAGGATGCTTTATAATGAGTCAGTATTTCCCATCAAGTGGCCAGAGTATTGGAGCTGCAGCTTCAGCATCAGTCCTACCAATGAATATTCAGGATAGATTTTCTTTAGGATTCACTTGTTTGACCTCCTTGCAGTCCAAAGGACTCTCAAGAGTGTCCTTGAGAGTGCTCAGTGTTCTTTATGGTCCAGCTCTCATATCCACACATGACTACTGGAAAAACCATAGCTTTGATTAGACATAACTTTGTTGGCAAAGTAATGTCTGTGCTTTTTAATATGCTGTCTAGGTTGGTCATAACTTTTCTTCCAAGAAAACATAACTTTTCTTTTAATTTCATGGCTGCAGTCATCATCTGCTGTGATTTTGGAGCCCAAGAAAATAAAGTCTCTCACTGTTTCCATTGTTTCCCCATCTATTTGCCATGAAGTACTGGGACCAGATGCCATGATCTTTGTTTTTTGAGTGCTCAGTTTCAAGCCAGCTCTTTCACTCTCCTCTTTAAATTTCATCAAGANTGAGCTTTAAGCCAACTTTTTCACTCTCCTCTGGAGTGTTAGATGAATGCAATTGTGCTGTAGTTTGAACATTCTTTGGCACTGCTTTTCTTTAGGATTGGAATGAAAACTAACCTTTTCCATCCTGTGGCCACTGCTGAGTTTTCCAAATTTGCTGGCATATTGAGTGCAGCACTTTCACAGCATTGTCTCTTAGGATTTGAAATGGCTCAACTGAAATTCCATCACCTCCACTAGCTTTGTTCGTAGTGATGCTTTCTAAGGCCCACTTGACTTCAGACTCCAGGATGTCTGGCTCTAGGTGTGTGATCATACCTTCATGGTTATCTGAGTCATTACTATCTTTTTTTGTATAATTCTTCTGTGTATTCTTGTACCTTTTAATATCTTCTGCTTCTGTTAGGTCCATACCATTTCTGTTCTTAATTGTGCTCAACTTTGAATGAAGTGTTCCCTTTGTAATTCTAATTTTCTTGAATAGATTTCTAGTCTTTCCCATTCTATTGTTTTCCTCTAAATTTCTTTGCATTGATCACTTAGGAAGGCTTTCTTATCTCTTCTTGCTCTTCTTTGGAAATCTGCATTCAAATGGATATATCTGTCCTTTTCTCTTTGCCTTTTGTCTCTCTTCCTTTCTCACCTATTCGTAAGGCCTTCTCAGACAACCATATTGCTTTTCGGCATTTCTTTTTCTTGGGGATGGTTTTGATCACTGCCTCCGGTACAGTTACAAACCTGCATCCATAGTTCTTCAAGCATTTTGTCTATCAGATCTAATCCCTAGAATCTATTTGTCACTTCCACTGTATAATCATAAAGGATTTGATTTAGGTCGTACCTGAATGGCCTAGTGATTTTCCCTACTTTCTTCAATTAGAGTCTGAATTTTGCAATAAGGAGTTCATGATCTGAGCCACAGTCAGCTCCCAGTCTTGTTTTAACTGACTATATATAGTTTCTCCATCTTCAGCTGCTAAGAATATAAAATTAATTAAAATGGAATGCAAAATGGATTAAAAACATAAATTTAAATCAGAAGCCATAAAACTCGTAAAATAAAATATAAGCAGAACACTCCAAATATATTTTTCAAAGAAGAATTATTTTCAGTAGTTTCGTTTAAAGTATGTCCTGTTGCTGCTGCTACTGCTAAGTTGCTTCAGTTGTGTCTGACTCTGTGTGACCCCATAGATGGCAGCCCACCAGGCTCCCCCATCCTTGGGATTCTCCAGGCAAGAATACTGGAGTGGGTTGCCATTTCCTTCTGCAATGCATGAAAGTGAAAAGTGAAAGTGAAGTCGCTCAGTATTGTCTGACTCTTTGTGACCCCATGGACTGCAGCCTACCAGGCTCCTCCTTCCATGGGATTTTCCAGCCAAGAGTACTGGAATGGGTTGCCATTGCCTTCTCCAAAAGTATGTCCAGATGGTCTCAAAACTAGTATATGGTAAGAGGAAGAAGAGAGAAGTTACTATATGACTACTAAGACACTCGATTTTAAACAGTGGTGTTGGAGAAGACTCTTGAGAGTCCCTTGGACTGTAAGGAGATCAAACCATTTTATCCTAAAGGAAATTTGTCTTCAATATTCATTGGAATGACCAATTCTGAAGCTATAACTCCAATACTTTGGCCACCTGATGCAAAGAACTGACTCATTGGAAAAGACCCTGATGCTCAGAAAGATCAAAGTCAGGAGGAGAAGGGGTCAACAGAGGATGAGATGGTTGGATGGCATCACTGACTTGATGAACATGAGTTTGAGCACGCTCTGGAGTTGGTGTTGGACAGGGAAGCCTGGTGTGCTGCAGTCCATGGAATAGCAAATAGTCAGACACAACTGAGCACCTGAACTGAAGTGAACTGAGACATTAAGGGCCAAGTGTGCAACATTTAGTGATTCACAGTTTTAAAATGTTATACTCTGTTTGAGTGAGTGAAAGTAGCTCAGTCATGTCCTACTGTCTGCAACCCTGTAGACTATACAGTCCATGGAATTCTCCAGGCCAGAATACTGGAGTGGGTAGCCTTTCCCTTCTCCAGGGGATCTTCCCAACCCAGAGATTGAACCCAGGTCTCCCACATTGCAGGTGGATTCTTTACCAGCTGGGCTATCAGGGAAGCCCTATACTCTGTTTAGAGTTATCAAATATTGGATACACTCCCTGTGTTATACCATATATCCTTGTAGCTATTTGTCTTTTATATAGTAGTTTTCACCTCTTCATCCTCCTGTCCCTCCCTCCTTTCCTCTCCTGATTGGTAATCACTAATATGTTCTCTGTATCTGTGAATCTGCTTATTTTTTGTTGTTATTGTTATATTCACTAATTTGTTTTATATTTTTAGAGTTTACATACAGTGATGATATATATTACTTGTTTTCTCTGACTTATTTCACTTAGTATAATGCTTCTAAGTCCATCCATTTTATTGCAAGCAGCCGAGTTTCATTCTTTCTAATGACTGAGTGGTATTCCATTGTATATACCTATATACATCCCTTCTTTATCCTTTCATCTGCTGATAAACATTTAGGTTGCTTCCATATCTTGGCAACTGTAGATAATGGAGAAAATGGATATTCTAACTCGTCACTCTTTTGATCACTAGTGCAATGCCAGTGCTGCTACTGCACTCTCTAATGTTTTATATCCACATGTCAAGATGTTGATCTACACTGTTGTAGGCTGAGACAGATAATAGTGATGGAATTGCAGGAGCCTTGTAATACCTGTATAATTTACTCTGCAGCTCATACTATTCACACCTATTAGAGCATTTCAAGTGGTGAGGTTTTACCCTGTACTTCAAATATCTTCCTTCTCCAGTTTTTCACATTTCAGAGCAAAATATTTCTCTCTTTATTCTGTTGCACCTTTACCCTTTTTAATGGTGATTTTTTGTTTGTTTGTTTTTGTTTTTGGCTTAAGTGAGCATTTGTGCCCTGAGGCACCAGTCCTGGATGTTGCTTGTTTCAAATATTTGAGAACAAGTAAAGCAAGCCTCTTTTTCAGGGTAGACTGCAAGAGAGAAGATTTTTTGCCAGTTTTTTTTTAACCTTAAAGGAATTCTGAGATTGCTACTGAAATTTCCTTGTGGACATGTTCCCTGAAAGGACATATCTTTAAATTGGTAGTCAAGGCTCTAATGAGAACCTTATTTCTCTTTCTCTTCTTTTATAAAGTGGGTCAAATAGACCTAATCTTCAATCTCATGTAATAGCATTTGCGACACCATTTTTGGTCATGATTAAGATCTAATTTAATTTGGAGACAGTAGCTGATTTTGATATAAACTTATTACAGCTATAAAAAAATATTTCTTTAAAAGTGGGTAGAAATATGCTACAGTCCATGGGGTTGAAAAGGCTTAGACACGACTGAATGATTGAGCACAAATCTTAAACAGTGTTAAATGTGTCATTGGTTTATGAAGATAACACCCCAGGGAAAAAATGGGAATACATTCTAGAGAAAGAAAGTGAAAGTCACTCAGTTGTGTCTGACTTTTTGCGACCCCATGGACTATACAGTCGATGGAATTCTGCAGGCTAGAATACTGGATTGGGTAGCCGTTCCCTTCTTCAGGAGACCTTCCCACCCAGGGATCAAACCCAGGTCTTCCACACTGCAGGTGGATTCTCTACCAGCTGAGCTACCAGGAGAGCCACACGTTCTGGAGAGTGGCTCTCAAATGGGAAGCCCTTTTGGCAGCTCCAATGACTTCCTGCATTCTGCTTTTGATATCACTTGTCACCACATGGAGGTTTGACGGAAATGAGACCTATTAGGAGTTGCTTGTAGACCCATGGAGGGCAGAAGCCATATGTTACACTTTGGATACCTTCAGTGCCAATGCAGTATCTTGGGAAGGTGCTTAGCGGATATTTATTCAGTAGGTGACTGTTTCAACAGAGTTTTATTAACTACTTTTTCGGGCATCTTAACATGGTTGCCAACTTTCAAAAACCATTTAGATCAATGTCCTTTATTGTAAACACATGGATTTGTGGGTCCTTTGACTGTGTACAGCTGTTCTCAAAGAAAGTTATTACTTAGGGACATTCATCATATATCCTAAAACACATATTCCTCTGCTAAAACCAAACAAAACTATTTTCAGATTCTCATTATCTGTAGAGACCCAGCCCTTAATAGAGCATCCAGGGCCTTCCACAGTTGTGTGTGTGCTTACTCTGATAGTCTTATTTCCTACTTTTTCTACTTATTTCAATCTTTGGGTTTTAGCCTGAGAAGGACTAATTAGCCTTGTTATTCCTTCTCTTGGGATCTCCTCCTTCCTCATGTTATCAGGCAGAATTGCATGCATTCTTCTTAGGTTTCACTGCTGGCTCAATGGTGAAGAATCTGCCTGCAGTGGAGGAGACCTGAGTTTGATCCCTGGGTCAGAATATAGAATTTCATAATTATTTTTACTTTTTAATGTTATTTCCTTTGTATCATCTCTTTTATCATATTTTCCTACCAAAATACCTTTACATTCTTTTTGAAGTCAATATTAACAGAATTATTTCAAAGAACATATGAGAATTTTTGTTTTGCCTTTTTACTTCCAAAATGATGATATTTCATATTCAAATTTACTATATACTTTTTCAGGATTAATCTATCTGGACAGATAAATAGATAAAATAAATGACTTGTTTTTTTCCTTTTTTGCTTGACATTTCCCCCTGGTCTCCATGCTTCAAGTAACCAAATTATTTGCTAGCCTAATGTCCTGGTGCTATGGTTAACTAATGCATCCCTTAGGTGGGCTGTGTAGCAGAAAACCAGATAGGTTATCAAGAGATCTGGATTCTAGAACCCTTTCTCTTTTAATTACTGTCTTTAGCTTGGGCAAGTCACCTTACATCTCTGAACTTTATTTTCGTTGTGTATAAAAGGAGAGGATCAGCAGCAACAAGAGTAACTAGCATGAATCAATTTACACAGATGTCTTATTAGGGCAGGACAATGCAGTTGACAGTCATCGGGCTTATATGAAACTATGGAGACCCATGTTCAATCCCTGGGTCAGGAAAATCCCCTAGAGGAGGAAATGGCAACCCACTCCAGTATTCTTGCCTGGAGAATCCCATGGACACAGGAAGCTGGTGGGCTACAGTCCATGGGGTCTTACAGAGTTGGACATGACTGAGCAACTAACACACCACTCCTGAAGTATTTTTTTGAGTATGTTTTAACTCTATGAATAAGCTAATTCAGAAGGCCACCAGTTGTTAATCCTTTGGTATGGATATCTACGAGTATGTTTCCAGCTTTAAAATCCTGTAATATTTATTACCTGTATTAGTGAACTCAGGGCTATCATAACAAAATCCCACAAACTGAATGTCTTCAACAGAAATTTATTTTCTCACAGTTCTGGAAACTGGAAGTACAAGATCATGGTGTCAGCATGGTCAGGTTCTGGTGAGAGTTCCCTTATGTGCAGACGGCTGCCTTCTACCTGTGTCTTCACATGGTCTTCCTTGGTTATGTACATGTAGAGATCTCTCTGTCTCTTTCTCCCTCTTTCTATAACGCCATTAATTCTATCTAAACCCAATTATTCTCTAAAGATCTCATCACCAAATATCATCATGTTGGGGGTTAGGTCTTCATGTTGAATTTTAGGTGACACAAATATTCAGTTCATAGCATAACTGTTTAGTGTGTCTGCCTGGAAATGTTGGAAAGGATAGTCCTAAAGGACTCACTGCCATTTTTCTTTGATGGTGTATGATTGAGAAGGAAGAAGAGCCTTCCTACATCTGAAGATTGTACATATAATGTGAACTCATTGTTTTCTGTCTCTGTTATTGAAAGAACAAGGAACTATCTTCCAAATTAAGGAAGGATGAACTTAGGATATATAAAAGAAAAAAAAAATCTAAAAGTTAACCAAATCTCCTGATTTTTTTAAAAAATAGAGAATTTTATACTAAGATTCCTTACCAAAAGGCTAAGCTATTTTTCCTCTCCTTATCTCTTTCATTTTTTTCATCTTAAAAGTATTAAAAAAAATTGGAATTAGTAAAAAGGCATTTGTTTTAACCTTTGGGGTTCCTCTAGCCATATGAAAATTATATTATCGATAAAGAGTATATTAGGTAAATAAATGCTAGATTCTTCCACTAGCTTCCATGCAATTGTTTGCGAAAGGATAACATATAAACTCAGTTTATTTTAATCTAGACTCATTTTGTCAATTATGTCATATTCATATGTTTGAGTTTCATTCCAGACATATTTATACTATGCTAATTTAGACTATCAGAATTGAGCATTATAGAACCAAGAGCCGGGGAAGGCAATGGCACCCCACCCCAGTACTCTTGCCTGGAAAATCCAATGGACGGAGTAGCCTGGTGGGCTGCAGTCCATGGGGTCGCTAACAGTGGGACAGACTGAGCGACTTCACTTTCACTTTTCTCTTTCATGCATTGGAGAAGGAAATGGCAACCCACTCCAGTATTCTTGCCTGGAGAATCCCAGGGACGGGGGAGCCTGGTGGGCTGCCGTCTATGGGGTCACACAGAGTCGGACACGACTGAAGTGACTTAGCAGCAGCAGCCCGTAAAATTTTAAGTAGGTAATTTTTAATCTTTTGAAAGTCACCTTATCCATATGTGTACAGTCCAAAACCCACTTCCAATCTGAAGGCAAAAAGAGCATTTGTGATCCTCGAATAGGGCACATTCTGAATACTCGTGCCTTCCAAACTTAAATGTTACATAACCATCACTTAGGTATGTTTGAATCTTCTTCTTGTTTAGTCACCAAGTCGTGTCCAACTCTTTTGCAACCTCATGGACTGCAGCCCACCAGGCTCTTCTGTCCTTGGGATTTCCCAGGCAAGATACACATCTCCTACATTCACCCACAGGTTCTGAGCTGCCAGGGAAGTCCTTGGCCTGGCTGCACTTATTCAGAAACAAAAATTTGTCACTCAAACCTGAGGCAAAGGCAATGAAATATGACAAAATCACCCCCTGACTGCAGAAAGTAATACTACCGTAATCACAACAAGAGACACTTTTACAGTCTGGGCAGCATTCTATAATTTTTTTCATATGGGCTTCCCTGGTGGCTCAGAGGTTAAAGCATCTGCCTCCGATGCGGGAGAGCCAGGTTCGATCCCTGGGTTGGGAAGATCCCCTGGAGAAGGAAATGGTAACCCACTCCAGTATTGCCTGGAGAATCCCATGGACAGAGAAGCCTGGTAGGCTACAGTCCACGGGGTCACAAAGAGTCGGACACGACTGAGCGACTTCACTTCTTCACCTAATTTTGTCCTCACAACCACACTATCAGGCAGGTGCTATTTTAAACCTTATTTTACAAACAAGCAAACTGAGGTACAAAGAAGTGTCACACAGCTAATAGGAAGCAGAGCCTGAAACCAAGGCCAGGAAGTCTGGCTCAAGAACCTGGGGATGTTTGACCAGAATGCATTTCTTTCTCCTTTATCTTAAAGATCTAGTTAACCTTTAAAACAAACAAAAAGCACACTTGGCCTTTTCATTTCATTGCTTAATCACCTCTGGAATCTCCATTGGCACCATCTGGCCTGACAGGCTTATTACACTTTTGCCTTTTCAAATGCTATTCTTATTGCAGGAAAAAGCCTTTTTTTCCTCCTCTCTTCAATTATCCATTGTTTAATACCCAAAGTAATTAATATCTCTTTCTCTTCAAGTTTTCATAATTACCTCTTTGTCACAACAGTCACTAATTTGTATTGCAATTATTGATTTACACCTTTTCAAGAGTAAAAGGTGTCAGTCTTATTCACAGTTGTATTCTCTGCACATGGTATATAATACACATTTTTCAATGTATTGAATACAACCTTTCCTTACTTCATCTTTTTTTTTTTTTTTGTACCAAACTTGAACAAATCCCTTTTCACTAATGTTTGGGTTTGTAACACATAAGATCAAAACTTTCTTGCTCACCATGCATTTTGTCCAGAAAGACTTCAGCCACTCACTTAACTGTCCTACATTCCCTCAGCACTTAGGTAATCTTTTGCAAATTCTAGTTGCAAATGATCGGGGAAGGCAATGGCACCCCACCCCAGTACTCTTGCCTGGAAAATCCAATGGACGGTGTAGCCTGGTGGACTGCAGTCCATGGGGTCGCTAACAGTCAGAGAGACTGAGCGACTTCACTTTCACTTTTCTCTTTCATGCATTGGAGAAGAAAATGGCAACCCACTCCAGTATTCTTG
>SJYX01015604.1:359628-411330 GCA_006410675.1 Oreotragus oreotragus
TTTTTGAGATTGAATCCAAGTACTGCATTTCGGACTCTCTTGTTGACCATGATGGCTACTCCATTTCTTGTGAGGGATTCCTGCCCGCAGTAGTATATATAATGGTCATCTGAGTTAAAGTCACCCATTCCAGACCATTTTAGTTCACTGATTCCTAGAATGTTGACGTTCACTCTTGCCATCTCCTGTTTGACCACTTCCAATTTGCCTTGATTCATGGACCTAACATTCCAGGTTCCTATGCAATATTGCTCTCTACAGCATTGGACCTTGCTTCTATCACCAGTCACATCCACAACTGGGTGGTGTTTTTGCTTTGACTCCATCCCTTCATTCTTTTCCATTTTAGATTATTATAAAATATTGATTATAGTTCTCTGTGCTATACAGTAGATACTTGTTGGTTATCTATTTTATATATTGTCTTGAGTATATACTTATGCCAAATGAATGAAATAATTTAATTTGTAGCAACATGGATGGACCTAGAGATTATCTTAAGTAAAGTAACTCAGATAAAGACAGATATCATATGATATTTGGAAATCTTAATCATATTTAAATAATAGCCTGCATAGAATTTTTCAAACTCACTCTCATTTTGATGTAGTTTACCGAGTCTTCTTGGTCCCCTTTATGTGGTTCACATTTTCCAAGAAAATAGGCTATTGGGAAACTTCAATGTTAGTGCTACCTAAATGTGTTAAAGCCAAATATTTCAAGAATATTTTCATCATTTTCATACTCAGGACATCAAATGCTTTCTTGGATGTTTAGGTTTGCATTTGCCCACTGTCCTTCCTGGTTTTTGTTTTGTTTTGAAACAACTTCAGATAGCATCGCATATTTGCATCCCCTTTCCCCAAAATGTTGCATGGTTTGAACAGAAGCAGATCCCTCACAGTCACTAATGAGTTTGTTTTGGCTGAGAATAAAGTGAGATTATTTTGGCTTGGCTTTGATAATTGTGGTTAGCAGTCTCTTAAATTGATGTCTGGTGTTATTTGCTTTAGCAGGCAGCAGCTTGGAGGAGGAGAATGTCTTCAAAAGCAGAATTCATGTCCAGTGTCTGGGATTTGCACTGGACCATTTCTCTGTGACTTGTAAAATCAAAGGGATACAGAAATTAAAGCTACTTTCTTAGAAATGGAGAAAAAACAACATGGAAATAAAATCTTGAGATTATGTGATTTTTAAGTTGGTAATTATCAGGGGCTAAATGTCCTGAAAAAGGTAGAATAGGAAATGAAGTTAGTGAACTCACTAAGGAAAGAACTTGTAAGTAACCAGCTATCTTTGCCTTTCCACACAGATCAGTAATAATTATTCTCTCATGTTAGCCCAGGTGTTCCTGCTAGTTCCTGTCTCATTATGAGCCAATGACCGTTGCATTTTATATTCATCTTTTTGATCTCTGTCATCAGCAGTTTTCTCTACATCCTGTTCTAGTTTCTCGTTTGGAGGTTGAAAGTAAATTACATCACTCATCTAACCACCCTCCTTCCCAACCAACCACTTAAGTTGTCAAAAGCCAAGGACTGGAATTCTTTTTCATGTTTTTACTTTATAATGCTTAATAGAGTACCTGGCACATAGTAAGCCATTAATAAAGGAAATGCATGGCTAGCTGTTTCTGCTTTTTTCACAAAGTTGGAAGAAAAAAAAATTGCCACTTTTTTATGCTTTTGTTTTTTTTGTTGAGAAAGATAAGAAATAAATAGGTAGAATATTAGAGTATCAAAATATAGAATTATGCTCCATTGTATTTTATTGGCAAAAGGAGGCAAATTGGAAAGACTTTGTATGTATTTATGATATATAGTCCAGTATATTATGTATTTGATTTAATATACTATTATAGATATATTGTGAGAGTATTTTAAAGATGTTAATCTGTTTCAATCATTCCCTGATTCATTTTTATCTTTTGCAAATGTATATATGTACACAATTTGAAGGGTAAATAGTTCTACAATAAAATTTAAAAAATATTCTGTGACATTTGCCTTAATTTGCCTCACCCCAAGGTCAACTACTTTCATTTATTTTAGCTAATTATGTTGGTTTTTTGAAATGCATATCCAAAAATTGTGTTTGGCTTATGGATTTTTCTTTTTTCAGATTTAAGCATTAACTACTGCCTTCTCACTATGAATTATAAGGATGTTTTTCTTTTGTCTCACCCTATCCTAATTAGATAGGCACCCTTCCTATTACCCCATCTAGTAATTGTGTAATTTTATTAGATCAATATATTCAATGTTTATATTGGTTTATGGGTGTTTTTGAAAGCCTTGACTTGTATAAGTAAACTATGATAATCATTCTTTTCATGTAACATTTTATTATCCCTGGAGTTATTCATTTTCTAGATTTTTTTCTTTACTTTGTTATTTGTCTTGTCTTGGCTAGAAAAAAACAAAACTCTGGTGATTCAGTAAATGTTTCCTCAAGATGATCAGATCCATCAGTTTCATATTTCAGAAAAAGCTCTCATGGCATTTCTGACCTATTCAATCTCAGCTCAATTATTATATTTATATCTGTCATCCTGGGACCTCTTTCCTCATCCACTTTTCTTCTCATTCTGTCCTCTGCTCTTGTTTGATTTACTCTTTTCTTTTAGTGAAATTCACCCTTCTGTAGTTTCCTGAGAAAGGATTTGGAGTTAAAGTTTTCATAACCAGAAATGTCTGAAAATATTTTTTTTTCTTTTCTCACACTTGAATGATAATTAAATGAGGTATAGAAGTTTAAGCTGGAAAAACTTTTCCTTCAGAACTTTGTATGTGTTTTCCTTCTGTATTTCATTAGGGGCAAGACATTAGAAGCTTTTGAGATCTTTGTCTACATTGTTCTAAAATTTCACTAATATTTACCATCTTAGGGATCTATATTAACTGAGTTTATTATAGACAGGGAGGCCTGGTGTGCTGCAATTCATGGGATTTCTTTGGAAGGAATGATGCTAAAGATGAAACTCCAGTACTTTGGCCACCTCATGAGAAGAGTTGACTCATTGGAAAAGACTCTGATGCTGGGAGGGATTGGGGGTAGGAGGAGAGGGGACGACCGAGGATGAGATGGCTGGATGGCATCATGGACTCGATGGACGTGAGTCTGAGTGAACTTCGAGAGATGGTGATGAACAGAGAGGCCTGGTGTGCTGCGATTCATGGGGTCGCAAAGAGTTGGACATGACTGAACTGAACTGAACTGAGCGACTGAACTGAACTGAACTGAAGCATTCAGAATTTCTTTTAATTTAGAAATATATATTCTTGACATTTTCATGAACTATTTTTGTTTTAATGATTTGCTTGCCTAATTTCTTTTATTCTCTAGCTCTGAAGCTCCTAAAAGCCAAATGTTAGACCTTCTGGATATGTTTTCTAAGTTTTTTTCTCTCCTAATTTCCATCTGTCTTTTTATTCTACTTTGAAAGACTTCCTCAACTTAATCTTATCCTCTAGTGAGTTTCTCTTTTAGTTTCTGCTACTTTGTTTAAAGACTTCCCTGACTGTTCAATTGGTAAAGAATTCACCTACGATGCAGGAGACCCCTGTTTGATTCCTGGGTTGGGAAGATCCACTGGAGAAGGGGTAAGCTGCCTGCTCCAGTATTCTTGGGCTTCCCTAGTGGCTCAGCCAGTAAAGAATCTGCCTGCAATGTGGGGGAACTGGGTTCGATCCCTGGGTTGGGAAGATCCCCTGGAGAAGGGAATGGCTACCCTCTCTAGTATTCTGGCCTGGAGAATTCCATGGATAGTCCATGGAATATAGTCCATGGGGGAATGTAGTCCATGGGGTCACAAAGACTTGGACATGACTGAGTGACTTTCACTTTCACCTTTCTCTTTGTTTAAACTTCTGAAAGTTCTTTATTTGCTCAACATTCTGTTTTCATAGTGTCTACCTCCAGTGACATGGTAGAAATATATATATGAAAAAATGGTTTTAGTGATAGCCTTTTCTTTTCTGTTTTCTCCCCATCGAGGTTTTTCAAAATTTATTTTTAAATTGGAATATAATTGCTTTACAATGTTGTATTAGTTTCTACTGTACAGCTATGTGAATCAGCAGTATGCATACATATATTCCCTCCCTCTTGAACCTCCCTCCCACTGCCCTCATCCCCTCTCTCTAGGTCATCACAGGGCTCCAAGCTGAGCTCCCTCTGCTATACAGTAGCTCCCTACTAGGTATTTGTTTTACCATGGTAGTGTATATATGTCAATGCTACTCTCTCAAGTCGTCTCAAGCCCTCCTTCCCCAGCTGTGTTCACAAGTCCATTCTTTAAGTCTGCATCTTTATTAATGCCCTGCAAATAGGTTCATGAGTGCCATCTTTCTAGATTCCATATACATGTGTTAACATATGATATTTTGTTTTTCTCTTTCTGACTTATTTCACTCTGTATGACAGACTCCTGGCTCATCCATATCACTACAGGTGACTCAATTTATTTCCTTTTTATGACTGAGTACAAAAAAGATCTTCATGACCCAGATAATCATGATGATGTGATCACTAATCTAGAGCCAGACATCTTGGAATGTGAAGTCAAGTGGGCCTTAGAAAGATTCACTACAAACAAAGTTAGTGGAGATGATGGAATTTCAGTTGAGCTGTTTCAAATCCTGAAAGATGATGCTGTCAGAGTGCTGCATTCAATATGCCAGCAAATTTGGAAAACTCAGCAGTGGCCACAGGACTGGAAAAGGTCAGTTTTCATTCCAATTCCACAGAAAGGCAATGCAAAAAACCACTCAAACTACCACGCAATTGCACTCATCTCACGTGCTAGTAAAGTAATGCTCAAAATTCTGCAAGCCAGGCTTCAGCAATATGGGAACCGTGAACTTCCTGATGTTCAAGCTGGTTTTAGAAGAGGCAGAGGAACCAGAGATCAAATTGCCAACATCCGCTGGATCGTGGAAAAAGCAAGAGAGTTCCAGAAAAACATCTATTTCTGCTTTATTGACAATCAACTGTGGAAAATTCTGAAAGAGATGGGAATACCAGACCACCTAACCAGCCTCTTGAGAAATCTGTATGCAGATCAGGAAGCAACAGTTAGAACTGGACATGGAACAACAGATTGGTTCCAAATAGGAAAAGGAGTATGTCTAGGATGTATATTGTCATCTTGCTTATTTAAATTATATACGGAGTACATCATGAGAAGTGCTGGACTGGAAGAAACACAAGCTGGAATCAAGATTGTTGGGAGAAATATCAATAACCTCAGATATGCGGATGACACCACCCTTATGGCAGAAAGTGAAGAGGAACTAAAAAGCCTCTTGATGAAAGTGAAAGAGGAGAGTGAAAAAGTTGGCTTAAAGATCAAATTCAGAAAACGAAGATCATGGCATCCGGTCCCATCAAGGAGGCCTGGCGTGCTGCGATTCATGGATCGCAAAGAGTCTGACACGACTGAGCGACTGAACTGAACTGAATATTCATGGGGTTGCAAAGAGTTGGACGTGACTGAGCGACTGAACTGAACTGAACTGAGTATTCTAGTGTATCTGTGTACCACATCTCTTTATCAATTCCTCTGTCAGTGGACATCTAGGTTGTTCTGTGTCCTGGCTATGGTAACTAGTGTTGCAATGAATATTGAGGTCCACATTTCTTTTTGAATTCCCCTTATAAGATTTCAGTGTGTCCCAACTTATTTTTATTCTATAGGTTGAACTGGTTACTCTTTTTGTGTCAGACATTTTCCTCAGATACCTGATCATTCTTGGTTTTCTGCTTCTCTTTAGAATTAGCAAGGTTGAGTTATGTGAAGTTGGCTGCCCATGCTAGCTTAAGAGTAAAATATCTACCTGTGCTGTTCAGTTGGAAAACTTCTCATGTCAACAGAGTTAGGTCTTTCCTCTCGAACTTTGTATTTCCCAGAACAGACTTACAAATTGGCTGCCTCAAGGAGGAAGACTGAGTTTTCAGTCTCTGGACTGACTTAGGGAAGCTGGTGAGAGATTTCAGTATGACCGTGATCAAGCCAAACTTTTCTGTTTGGCTTCTGGTTTAGTGAGCCTGTAACATACTCATTTTAAAATCCAGTCTTTTGCAAAAAGTGTAAGTAGAAAGGAGTCAGTATCTTTGCTATGTGGCCTGGCAGTGAGTTGTGGAGATGACTGCTTTGTATACACTCAAGGTGACTTCCTATTTTTTTGAAAACACCTATTTCCCCCCATTCAGCCACACTTCTAGATATTCTATGATATAAGTCAGATCTGGCTTTTGCTGTTTCTACTTTAAAATTTAATATTTTGTTCAGTCTGTTTAATCCTTTAACTCTGCTCCCCTGATACATAACTTCTGGAATCATGACACCATTCTGCTCTTTCTCATTTTCTCAGTGTGTTAAGTTTTAATGATATTTAAGATAGTGCTAGTGGTAAAGAACCTACCTGCCAATGCAGGAGACATAAGAGATATGGGTTCAGTCCTTGGGTTGGGAAGATCCCCTGGAAAAGGGCATGGTAACCCACCCCAGTACTGTTGCCTGGAAAATCCTTATGGACAGAGGAGCTTGGTGAGTTACAGTCCATGGAGTCGCAAAGAGTCAGATACAACTGAAGCAATTGGACATGCACACAAGCAAAAAGCGCAAGGGCATGTAAGTTTCTTCTCTGCCATTTTTACCTGAAAGTCTACTTTTTATGTTATCTAAAATGATTTCCAAAGATAAGAATGGATTTTTAAAAATAAAATTAGAATATTTTCCATTGTATGTTAGCATGCTATGTGTACTTAGGATGTCACTAAGAGAAACAATTATGCATGAACGTTTGTTTTGTTACCAAGTGTCTATGCTAATCTTACGAGTTTTCAATAGAACCATGAACTGTAACGTACCCACCAGAGTACTTTGTACATGCATGTACTCATAATCAAAGACTATTCAAGCTCAAAGAGACTGAGCACATACTGGTCCATCTCCTTCATTTTGCATATAAATACACTGGAGTTTCAAGGAGCCTAGCGCAGTGGGTCCTGCAGCTAATATAGGAAAAGCCGGAGCCAGGCTCATCCTCTTGGCTGGCCATGTTGCCTTCTCAGATTGTCCTGGTCACTGGCATGATCTCTGGTGGAAAAGCAAGTTTCACTTGGATGCTGTGAGGACTTGAAGCAAATATGTAAAATAATTTAATTTTTAAGAGAAGATCTAGTTACAGGGTCCAGTTAGCTTTGGGTCTGAAATCAGCATGCAAGATGTCAGTACTTCCTCAAGTAGTAAGTGAATTGAATAGTTAGTCACATTAAGATTCATTATTTCTCAGTACTTAAAGGTAAAAATAGATCAATTTCCTGACTTTACTCATATCTGGTAAGATGCTGGAAGACAGTTTTAATCTTAATTCATCTAATTTTAGCTGTTAAAAACTTATACATAAGATATTGGACACATTTGATTTTGAGGTATATATCATTTTAAACAAACTCAGTTTCACATAAGCACAACATTGACTGTTTACACTGAAAAATGCACCTTTGAGGTTATAGGTCATTATCCTGGATAGAAAGTCTTCCCATAGCAGGCTTCACTATTGTATTAAATAGATTAATTTCCTTCACATTTCTTGCATACAGTTTTCAGGATCCCATCCACATGTTACATGAAGTGAATTGTTCTTTTAAAAAAGTCTTGTGAGAGAAAAGAAATTGCATGACCAATGAATATATACAGTGCATATGATCTTCTGAGGTCACCATTATTCTGACTTTTATAATGGGTTTTTTTTTTTTTTATGAGGTATATATCATTTTAAACAAACTCAGTTTCACATAAGCACAACATTGACTGTTTACACTGAAAAATGCACCTTTGAGGTTATAGGTCATTATCCTGGATAGAAAGTCTTCCCATAGCAGGCTTCACTATTGTATTAAATAGATTAATTTCCTTCACATTTCTTGCATACAGTTTTCAGGATCCCATCCACATGTTACATGAAGTGAATTGTTCTTTTAAAAAAGTCTTGTGAGAGAAAAGAAATTGCATGACCAATGAATATATACAGTGCATATGATCTTCTGAGGTCACCATTATTCTGACTTTTATAATGGGTTTTTTTTTTTTTTAAGTTTGAGATTCTCGAACTGAATTAAAATGTAGCAGTTGTATTTATCATAAAGAATGTCACAAATGCATGGTCTCCAGAGGCCCAAAGAGGAAATGGAAATGAACAAACATAATTGCAGCAGCATTTTGGCAGAGTGTATGGAGGAGGAGACCAGAAAATGAAAACAAATGTCTTCTTGACATGACATCAGCTTTGTACATAACCGACAATTTATTATAATGCTGGTGATTACGGTTCTATGTAAAGCATGAGTACCCATAGTGATCTACAAAGAGGAAATCATTTGTAGAAAAAGGAGAGTTCCTTAGAGATGTTTTAGTAGACAGAACCACAAGAAAATGTAGTATGCTTTAATAAGGGGGAAAGATAAATATGGATATGGGGCTGTTTTATTGTTTCTCTGTAGCAATGAGATAATTAATATCCTAGGTCTTTGAAGTTGTTTTTCAGTAGAGAACACCAAATCGTTTCAAAATTTGCATTTCACGTCTCATTGGTTACTTGGTTCCTGTTACTGGAATGATTATATGACATGACGTTTAGCACTCATTATCAAGATAGCTTATTTCATGGCAGATATAATTACAATTTTTGTTTCACAAAGGCTTTGAAGAATCTTACCTCTTAAGTTCCTAAAGTAAATACTTGAAAAAAAATCTATAATTACCTGCTGCAGTGATTTGGCCCATGTCTTCGCTGTGGCTTTCTGTGAAGTGCAGTAGGCAACTAAGCACCATCCATCTGTCAAACTCAGAGCAACTGTTAAAAAAATACCCAGCCCGTTTTTTTTTGTCCTGATTTGGAAGTTGGTTACACAACAGCTGTTAGCAGAGATACAGGTGAGTCTTATGTAAATACTGCCATATTCCTTTAAAACTGGAATAAATAACTTTCTACATGCAGTGTGTGAATTAGCGTATTTATTCTTTCACACCTGCCAAATATACATTTCTTTTGTTCGTGTACATCAAATAGGGACCGGAGAAGCATAAAGCTTCTAGCATATTGCATAATTATAGACAATATTCTGTAGAATGAGGTGTGTATGAATTTTCCCTGACATATATGAAAGAAATGTCAAAAACTTCCATACTTGACTTGAGGATTTCATTTGACACAAGACAAGAATTTAGATGTGGGAGATATTTCTGAAGAGATCTGATCTGATCTGATGTGTTTTTAGTGGCTATGAGAAAAATGACTTGGAAATACTAGAAAGCATCTCATCATTAGTTTAAACCTCTAATGAGCCCATGATATAGAAAGAAGGAAAGAAAAAAACACATTTTTAAGGGGAGCTAGGTGATTTCTTACCTGAAAGACTTTTATAACATGTTAAGAAATTAACTGTTAACTACCATGCAATGATTGTGCATACTGAATATATTTAAATACAGGTAATTCATAGATATTTGTATACTTAGTTTTTTTCACCCCACTTGCTGGAATTTGAGTATTCTGTATAGATTATTATTATTCTGTATAGATTATTATCTCTCATAGAGCAGAGACTCTATCGTCTATTAAACTGTTATGTCCTCAAAATAGAGTTCTGCAGAATTCTAACAATAAATATAGCATCACAGAAAGTCTAGGCAAATATATTTTTCCATTAATGGATGAAAACATTTTAAAAAATAACTTGAAAAATCTTAATGTTCTTCAGTTCAGTTCAGTTCAGTTGCTCAGTCATGCCTGACTCATTGCGACCCCATGAATTGCAGCACGCCAGGCCTCCCTGTCTATCAACAACTCCCAGAGTTCAATCAGACTCAGCGTCCATCGAGTCCATGATGCCATCCAGCCATCTCATCCTCTGTCGTCCCCTTCTCCTTCTGTCCCAGTCCCTCCCAGCATCAGAGTCTTTTCCAATGAGTCAACTCTTCGCATGAGGTGGCCAAAGTACTGGAGTTTCAGCTTTAGCATCATTCCTTCCAAAGAAATCCCAGGACTGATCTCCTTCAGAATGGACTGGTTGGATCTCCTTGCAGTCCAAGGGACTCTCAAGAGTCTTTTCCAACACCACAGTTCAAAAGCATCAATTCTTCGGCGCTCAGCCTTCTTCACAGTCCAACTCTCACATCCATACATGACCACAGGAAAAACCATAGCCTTGACTAGACGGACCTTAGTCGACAAAGTGATGTCTCTGCTTTTGAATATGCTATCTAGGTTGGTCATAACTTTTCTTCCAAGGAGTAAGCGTCTTCTAATTTCATGGCTGCAATCACCATCTGCAGTGATTTTGGAGCCCNGCGAAGGAAGGATGGGCATCAACGAACAAGGAGCCGGCGAAAACGAACCTCGTGCCTGATGCAGAGTCGACTCAAAGTGGATCACAGCCTTAAATGGAAACCTGTGAAGCCTGTAGAAAAACACAGAGGAAAACACCTCTGCTCTAGGGCTAGACAGAGTTCTTAGCATTGACACCATAAGCGTCATCCATGAAGGAAGTGTGATAAACTGGACTTCATCAGAACGCAGCACGTGTCATCTGTGACAGAGCGTGACAAGGTGAAAAGATGGCCACAGAGAAAGTAATTACAAACCGTATCCAACAAGGACTAGTACCCGGAATATATAACGATTACTCAGAACCCAACCGTAGGAGGACAAGCAAGCCAATTAGAAGGTGAGCAGAAGGCATGGAGAAACGTGTCACTGAAGAGAACGGCAAATACGCACAGGGAGCCACGCTCAGCATCATTAGCCGTCAGGGAGATGCAGCGAAAAGAGGGGCCCGCACACCTACAGGAATGACTAACGTGAAAGACAGTGGTCCCACCAGACGCTGGTGAGGATGCAGAGAAACTGGGTCCCCTCTACACGGCTGATGAGGACATGAGATGGTACAGCCGCTCTGGAAAAGTTGGTCATTTCCTTAAAAACTAAGCATGCAACAACCACAAGACTCAGCAGTTATATTCCCAGGCCTTTATCCCAGGGACACAGAGAGGCTCCCAGGAAAACCTGTATACATCAAGGCTCACAGCAGCTTTATTCATAAGAGCCAGAAACGAGAGACAGCCAGATGTCCTCGACGGGCGGGTGGATAAACGCGAGGTGAGGAGGTACGTCCATCCCACGGGCGGTACTCTGAAGTAAGAAGGAACGGCTCTACATCCAGCTTGGGCGAGTCTGCAGAGAATTATGTTGAATGAGAAAGCTAATCCCAGCAATTCTATTTAGAGGATATCCCCCAAATAACGGAATTATAGAAATGGAGAGCAGGTTAGAGGTTCTAATCCCATGGAGGCGGCTATGTGACGGAGAGGCACATCTGGGGACCCCAAGGGTGACTGAATCGTGGCTGAATCACCGTGGATTCCAAGCCGTGATACGTGTTCTGCAAGATGTTCGTGTGGAGACCACGAGCATGGGTCTCTCTGTGTTATATCCTTGACATTTACACGTGAATTGGCAGTTGGCTCAGCACGAGACTTCTGAGTGTTCTTGAAGCACTCAGGAACACACACACACACACACACACACACACACACACACAGAGATCAGCATGGAAACCTATGCTGTGGGTGGTGGGTGTTGTGGTGACGTTACCGTTTTTACTTTCTAGCTACTTCTCTGCCCTTTTCTATTTCCTTACATTGCCACTATCACCTTCCTGATTATGACAAGGTTTTTATTATTTTAATATAGTTTTACTTGTTTATTTTGGCTGTGCTGGGTCTTCGTTGCTGTGAGGGCGCCTCTTTAGTTGAGGCAAGCAGGGCCTTCTCTCTCGTTGAGATGCTCAGGCTGACAAGGTAGCGTTTTTTATTTTATTTATTTATTTTTGCCCATACCACACGGCACATGGGATCTTAGTTCCCCAAACAGGGATCGAACCTGTGGCCCCTGTGGTCGAAGTGCAGAGTCTTAATCACTGGACCGCCAAGGAAGTCCCTGCGATGAAGCGTTTTAACCAAGGGAAGTGTTTCAGGAGTTAAAACACTTCCCTCTTAGCTGCTCACAGGCAGGACACAGCATACCCAGGTGGTGTGGCTCCTGCCCATCAAAGCCACACGTCCAGACTCAGCCAGAAGCCCCTTCTTCCCGAAGGAAGCTGCATGGAGACCCCTCCCTCCCAGAGCAAGTTGACCTTGAGACCACCCCCATCTACGAGGCTGCCTTTAAACAGAGAGAGCCCTGACTGCAAGCCAGCCTGCAGCCTCAGTCCTTCAACCTATAAAATGAGATGCATAGAACATACTTGTGTAAGGTCCCCAAGGCCATCACGATAGAGGTCACAAACTGGGTGGCTTGAAATATCAGAGATTTCTCCTCTCAAGAGCTCTGGAGGCTAGAAGTCCAAAATCAAAGTGTCAGCAGGACTGGGCTCCCTCTGGAAGGAGAGTCCTCCCATGTCGCTCAGCTTCTGGGGGCTCCGGGCATCCCTGGGCGAGGGCTGCACCCCCCAGCCTCTGTCTTCACCTAGCTTCCTTTCTGTGTCTCAGAGCTGCTCTTCTTTCTGATAAAGACCCAGCCATTGAACTTAGATCCTGTTCTAATTCAGTGTGACCTCGAGTTAACTAATTACATCCGCAAAGACCCTATTTCCAAATAAGGTCATCTTCTGAGGTTCCGAGTGGGTGTGGATGGGGGAGGGATGATCTAAGCTTTTACACTGTTATTTGTGAAGAAAGGCGAATGAACCTAATTTACATAAAGGTACTCTGTCAAGTTCTAAGGTTTGGCAGGTGTAAACCAAGAGGCTCGCTAAACAGTTAATGATGGTCGTGTTTCATTCCTGACCCCTAGGACATGGTTTCCTGGGGGCTCCCCCAGCGGGCAGAGGGGTGGCAGGAAGATATGACAGGGCGGTGACGGGGAGAGAGGACCTGGAGCAACTGAAGAGCTCATTCTTGCCACGAAGCTGAAAAAGTTCCTCTTTGCTTCCTCAATTTCCTTTCCCGAGACTCCATGAGGAAAGCACAGTTATCGGAAGGGCGATGTTCGCGGCAGGGATTGACGGGCGTTTAGACGGCTCGTGGGGGTGAGGAGATGCCAGGGAGGGGTGACAGGCGTGGGACCCCCCGCTGCATGGAGCCTGTTCACCCGAGTGTCACTCCTGGCAGCACGCAGAGTGGGAAGATAAAAGAAAATGCAGGAATCGCAGCAGCAGAGGGGAAAATAACGTTTTGTTTTGTAATTTCCCAGGAGACCAAGAGTTTTTATGCACACACATCTCCCTGTTCCTTAAACTGTGCAGCAGGTGGGGGCCTCTCCCTACCCTCCCGGTCCCTGGCTCAGGCCTCCCTGACCTCATCTGAGCTGACTCCTCTCCGCCTCAGCGGTTGGGTCATCTTTCTGAAACGCAAACCTCGCCCTGGCTACTACTTCCATCCTCTCCTATTGGTCTCAGCCCTGCCCTCCAGGCTGGGTGGGGGGGCCAAGGATAGAACAGACCTGGCTCCCTGGAGTCCCCAGGGAGCTCGCTTTGAGGAAAGAAAGGAGCAGAGGAATAAATGAATGAGTGAGTGAGTGAGCTAGTGAATGGCCTGCTGGCTCCCAGCTCTGCGGCCAGGTCCTAAGTGGCCCCCTGGTGTGTCCTACAGGGTGATGTCCTGACCACCAAGTACCAGGTGGACCTGGGGGACGGCTTCAAGGCCATGTACGTGAACCTCACGCTGACCGGGGAGCCCATCCGGCACCGCTACGAGAGCCCCGGCGTCTACCGCGTGTCCGTCAGGGCGGAGAACGTGGCGGGGCACGACGAGGCAGTGCTGTTTGTCCAGGTCACCGGTGAGCCTATCGCCCCTGCCAGGCCCAGGGCGACTCCCTGTGGCAGAGAGCTGTCCTTGGGGAAGCACAGGGAGCCCAGGGGCAGGGAGGCAGGCAGGTGGGGCTGGAGGCCACACCCACGGTGCTCTGTGCAACAGCGGGGTTGGTGGTGATGATGGTGGCGATGGTGGTCATGATAGAGATGATGGTGGTGGTGATGGTGGTGGCGATGATGGAGCTGCTGCTACTGCTGATGCTGATGGTGATGGTGGTGATGGCGATAATGGTATTGATGGTCATGGTGTTGACTGTGATGGTGATGGTGATGATGGTGGTGGTGATGATGATGGTGGTGATGCTGATGACGATGGTGGTGATGGTGGTCATGATAGAGATGGTGGTGGTGATGATGGTGGTGATGAAAGTGGTAGTGTTTCTAGTGGGGCTGATGGTGGTGGAGGTAGTGATGATGGAGGTAGAGGTGTTCGTGGTGGTGATGAGGTTGACAGTGACAGTGACCAATAGCAACCTGTGACGCCCTGATGCCCTCTGACCCCTAACCATGTGTGGCCCCTACAGCCCCCCTGCAGGCCCTCTACCTGGAAGTGGTTCCTGTCATCGGTGTCAACCAGGCGGTGAACCTCACGGCCGTGCTGCTGCCCCTGAACCCCAACCTCACCGTCTTCTACTGGTGGATCGGCCACAGCCTGCAGGTATGCAGGTCCGGGCCCTGGAGGCCCCTCCTCCCCACAGGCTCCCATTTGGGGTGGAGCCTGGGGCAGATCCCACCCTCCGTACCGGGCAGGACAGAGCATGTGGCACCATGGAGGTGAGGCGGGCACACACCAGCCCTCCCTCCACCCTGAGCGTCTGCTTGGGGTCCGGCTGTGTTTGAGTGTGCTGGACAATGTGGTGAATCTGATCAGACCAGACCACGCTTTTTCCCGGGGAAGACGTGTGAACAGAGTAGGTGACCCGAGTTGGGGTGTGACACGTGTCACAGGAAGGGGACAGATCATTTCTAGTTTGAGCGTGGAGGTGATCAGGGAGGGCTTCATGGAGGAGGGGGTCCCTGGGCTGAGCCCGACCTCAGAAGCATCACCCAGCGTTGTGGGTTGTGTCCTGAGAGCCATGGGGAACCGAAGACAGATGCCTGGTGGGAGGTCCTTTGTGGACAAGGCTGCCCCTTAGCCTGGGGGAAGGGACCTCAAGACCCAAAGGGGGTCCTTCGCTCATTCAGCAAATGGCAGCCCTGCAGCCCCCCTAGACAGCAGCCAAGGGCCCAGCCCGGGAGGGGCTCAGGGCTCAGGACTGTGGTTCCGCGGCGCAGGGATGGGTGAGGAAGGTGCTCGGGCTCCGGGTTCGAGCAGCAAGTCAGCAACCTCCAGCTGAGCCCTTGGAGAGTTGTTGTGCCTCCCAGAGCCTCTTTCTCCCCATCTACAAGGCCCGAAGTCATAGTGCGGACCCCATGATTGACGTGGGTGCCCCACCCCATGGGGTGGGTGCTGAGCCGTGCCCTGGGGTCCGAGCATGAAGGTGCTACAGCCCAGCTGAGCTTGGGCTGGGGCAGGAAGGTGACAGGGACGCCCAGCCTAGCTGCCACACTGGGCCTTCGGCACCATCCACACAGGGGATCTTGGTGCCTCTGGAGGGCAGGGGGCCCTGGGAGACACATGTCTGTGCTGGGGAGCTCTCAGGTCCAGGCGCCTCTCTGAGGGCATCTTCCCATGCCCCCCGGGCGCTCTCAGCAGGCTCCCGGGGGGCCAGCTCTCTGGCCTGGTCCTGAGCCCACTTGTGCCCGCAGCCCCGCCTGTCCCTGGAGAACTCTGTGACGACGCGGTTTGGGGAGCCGGGGGACGTGCGGGTGACGGTGCAGGCGGCCTGCGGGACCTCCGTGCTGCAGGACTCCAAGGTGGTCCGCGTGCTGGGTGAGTGCCCCCTCCCCCACCGCGGCAGGCACTGCAGCTTCTCCCTCCTGGGAGCTCAGGGTTGGGCCAGGCAGGGGGGTCACCCCGGGGCGGCCCCGTCTGGACAGAGGGATGGCCCAGCACGGCTCCGACACCTCCGGGCTCCCCGGCCTCAGTTTCCCCAGGCCGAGCCCCACACGACACGAGTGAGGATGCAGCTGAGGGGCTTGGTGAGGTCACGCACCGGGGGCACAGAGCTGGGACTGGGCTCCGGGTCTCCCTCCCCTATCCCCTGCCGCAGGCACCTGTCCTCAGCATCCTGACATCTGAGGACTGTCATGCGATTATATCTCAAAGGACAAGGGATATTGACTTTGTTGGGAGTCCTGCTCTGAATCTGTGTCCCATTTATCTATTATTCCCTGCCTGGGGGCTCTGAGGCTTGCCCCCAGGAGACAGTTGCAACCGAAAATTAGTCCTCAGAATGGAAGCGTCCCACCACCCAGAGCCACGTTCCCCTCTTTATCACCCCAATAAAAGCCTCATTTTGCGCTAAGAACAGCTTCTGCCATGGACAGCAGCCATCAGTTAAGTATTCAGGGGACAGCCCTTGGCCATTGCTCACTCCCACACCCCGAGCCCAGAGCCTTGAAACGCTCGCCTCCACCTGCACTGCATGTTCACGAGGCGCTTGTCCCTTTCACTGCTCACCCTTGCAGAGCCCCCCCTCCCACTTTACAAACGAGGAAACCGAGGCTCGGGAGCTAAGTGGAAAGCAGACAGTTCACTCTGAGGCTCCCAGGGCTGGGTCTTTCTCTCACCACCTGCTGCTTGTTGGTTTAGAAGAGGTGTCTGAGTTGGGGGCCCTGGGGAGTTTGAGAGAAAGAGAAGGCGGTGGGGGGCGGGTGGACTCTGTTCTCCAGGGGGGACTCTTATTCGGTGGGGGGGCAGCACGGTCAAACTCCGTGGACCCCTGGGAGACGGAAGGCCAAGCTTGTCTGTCCTCGACGGTTGACGGGGAGGTCACAGAGCAGGCTTGNAGACAGCGGGTGGACTCTGTTCTCCAGGGGGGACTCTTATTCGGTGGGGGGGCAGCACGGTCAAACTCCGTGGACCCCTGGGAGACGGAAGGCCAAGCTTGTCTGTCCTCGACGGTTGACGGGGAGGTCACAGAGCAGGCTTGGCTCTCCCTCCCGGGTCGGCACCGCCGTCCTCATCGTTGTCACCGCTGTTATTATTGTTGTTATTATTAAATGGCAGCAGGCCAGCGGGCCCTGCCGGGGACAGCTGCTGGCACACAGACGGAGAGGAATCTTTTTCCTGAAGGTGGGCAGCAGGATCCACCCCCAGGGCCAGCCCTGGACCAGCCGGGGGGTGTGGCCACCGGCTGTGAAGGGAGCAGGGCGGCGACACGCTCCCGTCTCCGCCTCTTTCCAGATCAATTTCAGGTCGTGCCTCTGCAGTTTTCCAAGGACCTAGATGCTCACAACCCCAACACCCCCGAGTGGAGGGAAGACGTCGGCCTCGTGGTATCCCGGCTCCTCTCCAAGGTACCTGGCCCACCCGTGGCTGAGCCGCCACCCTTCTTGTGGGTTGTGGGTACCCCGGGGAAGTGGGGGGCGGGGGCCGGAGTCCTTAGGGCAGGGGACAAGGGGGACAGGCAGGCTGCCCTGCGTCCTAATTATCTGTCCTTTGGGTCCGCCGACAGCGGTGCTCGGAAGCCACTTAGGATCCTTTCACCTTGCCCTGGGGGACACGGGGTCGGAGCATCCTCTTGTGGGGGAGGGGCAGGGCTGCATGCTCCATGCACATCTAGTGAGCACCAGCTGTTTGCACGAAGCGCAGTGGCCCTCCTCCAATGGTCCAGAGTCTCTTTAAAGTGATTCTCATTTACTCACTGCTGGATCCGGGAGACAGAGAGACAAGTCTCTGCGATGTCTACCGTCAGGGAGCTCACAGAAGACAAAGGCAGGGTGGGCATGGGGCACTTGAAGCCCCTGACCCCCCAGTGGGAGAAAGCCCAGCCCCCTAGAGTCATCCACGGTTGTCCCAGGCTGACGCTCACCAGGGCCATGCCTCCCTTTGGCTCATTAAGAATTCGGGTAGTATTGTCTTGGGCACTGAAGGGTGAATAGGAGTTTGCCAGATGAATGTGCGTGGGACTTCCAGGAAGCAGAGCTTTGTGGGTTGAGGGAGCTGCGTGGTCAGGAGCCCAGACTCCTGGGAGGACAGTAAGCGAGGGAGGGGCCTGCTCACCTGCAGGCGGTGGGAGAATTGGGCTGAGGTGGGGCAGCCCTGGGCAAGTGGAGGCCGTGGTGGGGGTGGGGGCAAAGGCTGAGGGCCCAGGAGGGCAGGGATGCGGGAGGTGGACAATGACGCCAAAGGATGCTGGAGCCACCCCCACGCCGGGCAGGGGCCAAGACTCGGACAGGTCACGCGGGGCGGGTGGTGATCGTGGGGGCCCTGGAGCATGGCTGGCGCATCAGAGTGGCTCTGTGTCCCCGCAGGAGACCAGCATCCCTGAGGAGCTGATGGTGACGGTGGTAAAGCCGGGGCTGCCCACCCTGGCCGACCTGCACGTGCTCCTGCCCCCTCCCAGGCCCACGAGGAAGAGGAGCCTCACCAGTGACAAGGTACCTCCCGCGGCCGCTGGGCCAGGTGCCCCCCGCATGGCGTAGGGTCTGATGGTGACACCTGACAAGCACGGCGACCTCAGTCACTCTTCACCACGTAAAGGCTTATCTCTCACCAATCACTGTCCCTCCTCCACCTTGTGGCTACCCCAGGGTCATGGTGGTGGAGAAGCTGGGGGACCAGGGCACCGGGCTGGACCAGCCCCCAAGGGGCATGCGCCAATTTCACTCCCATTTCTTCGGCCGGAGCTGGTCGCACCACCCCAGCCTCACTGCGAGGGGTGAGCACCACCCAGGGGACTCCGGGACCTGGTTTCAGGATCCCCAGCTGGGACTGGGACTGAAAGGTGAAAGGGGAGCCCTTCACGCCTTCCAGGGCAGCTGAAATCCCACAACAAGCAGGCGGTGACGAGTGTGGATGAGCACGTGGGGAAACTTGGCCCCTTGTTCACCGCTGAGATGGAACGGAAAGTGGCGCAGCCGCCGAAGAAACTGTCTGGCAGAGCTTCAAACACGAAGTTACCGTATAACACGGCAGCTCCACCCCCCAGGGATGCACCAAAGAGAAGTAAAGATGCGTGTCTACACACACACTCATGCACGAGTGTCCGTGAACCCAGAGGGGAAGCAACCCACATGCCCACCCGCAGACGATCGGGGGAGGAGGAGGCGGCCCAGAAGCACAGCGGAACATTACTCAGCCATGAACAGGAGTGACATTCTGATCCAGGCTGCAACTCGGGTGAACCCAAGCATGATGCAAAGTGAAAGAAGATGGTCACAAAAAGCCACTGATTGTGCAATTCCATTTATATGAAATGTCCAAATCGGCAAACCTACAGAGACAATACAGGAGTGGTTGCCAGGGGCTGAGGGGCCAGGGGGGTGTCTGCTGGTGGGGGCAGGGTTTGCTTTGGGAGGATAGAAAGGTCCCTTTGGGAGGAGTTAAACGGTAGTAGTGGTCACGTGGCTGTGAACATACTAAAAACCACCGAATGGTACACTTGACAAAAGTAAACGTTATCTCAAAGAAAAAAGAATTAGAACCACAGCCAAGCTCTGGACTAGTCGTGGACACAGATGCCCACATAGACGCTCTGGAGAGAGTGACCAGCGCTGAGGCGGGGCTGCAGATGGCCCGCAGCACCCCTGAGGCTGGGTAGTAGTGCCCATTTTACAGACGAGGGAAGCGAGGCTCAGTGAGACCCTGCCAGGAAGCACAGCGTGGGCACAGTGCCCACCCCCGCTCTGGCTGCAGAGCCGTGCTCAAGCCACGCCTGGGCAGCCTCCAGGTGGACCCTTGACTGTGCCAGCCTGACCCACAGCCCTTCCTGAAGGGCATCCACGTCTGAACCCAGGGCTCCCAGCCAAGCCTGAGCCCTGATGATAGGTGTCTCCACATGTTGGTCAGCAGCCGGTTGAGAGTCGCTGACCCATTTCTCAGATGAGGATCTGAGAGTAGAGGCTGGGTGAAGGTTGGGGAAGACTGCAGGGGTCCCGGCTGTCAGCACCGGGCTCAGAGGCTGCACCCACTGGGGGCACTTTAGACTGAGGGTTGGTAGGAAAGGAGGTGGGGGTACTCCCCCCACTGTCGTGAGTGCTCAGCATAAACCGAGAGGTCCTCCCCCACTGTGCTGGGTGCTCGAGTGAACTAGAGTACTCCCCCACTGTGCTGAGTGCTCAGAGTGAACCGCGTGCCCAAAGTCAGGGAGAAGCCTCAGCCACACACCTGTCCACCACCAGCAGCCAGTCCTGCAGAGCCTGCTCCGTGCAGAGCTCAGGGCTCGGGGCGCCACGCGAGATGCTCGCACGAATCCTCACGATGTCCTGAGGACAGAGAGTTGCTGAGAGCCGGGGGCGTGGCTGGGAGCCCCATGTTCAGACGCGGCTGCCCTTCCGGAAGAGCTGTGGGTCAGGCCGGCACAGTCTCACATCCACCCGGAGGCCGCCCGGGCGTGGCTTGAGCACAGCTCTGCAGCCAGAGCAGGGGTGGGCATTGTGCCCACACTGTGCTTCCCGGCAGGGGTCTCACTGAGCCCTGCTTCCCTCATCTGTAAAATGGGCGCTACCACCCACCCTCAGGGGTGCTGCGGGCCGTGCTGCAGCCCCGCCTCAGCGCTGGTCACTCTCTCCAGACCGTCTGCGTGGGCATCGGTGCCAGCGACTAGTCCAGAGCTTGGCTACGGTTCTGATTCTCCTTTTTTCTTTGAGATAACATTTACTTTTGTAAAGCGTACCATTCAGT
Source organism: Oreotragus oreotragus (assembly GCA_006410675.1). Taxonomy (NCBI): domain Eukaryota; kingdom Metazoa; phylum Chordata; class Mammalia; order Artiodactyla; family Bovidae; genus Oreotragus; species Oreotragus oreotragus. Next base: position 380,237 of record SJYX01015604.1, read on the forward strand.
GGTTTTTAGTATATTCACAGCCATGCGACCACTATTCCCAACTCCTCCCAAAGGAACCTTTCATCCTCCCAAAGGAAACCCACCCCCACCAGCAGTCGCCCCCCTCCAGCCCCTGGCAACCACCATCCTAGTCCTTGCTTCTGTGAGACTGACTATTTTAGAGTCCTCATATAAATGGAAATAGGCACCAGTTGGTCATCTGTAACTGGTTTGTTTCACTTAACATAATATCCTCAAGGTTCATCCATACAGCAGGATTTCCTTCTTTTTAAGGCTGAACAGTATTCCCGTATATTATGTACCACATTTTGATTATCCATTCATCCGCTGATGAACATTGAGATTGTTTCCACATCTTGGCTTATTGTAGATAGCACCACAATAAATATGAGAGTGCTAATATCTCTTCACGTTCCTAATTTCCATTTTTTTCAATAAATACCCAGAAGTAGGACTATCGGGTCATTTGGTGGTTCTATTTCTCCTCTTTTGAGGCCTCCCCATACTGTTTTCCACAGTGGCTGTACCAATGTACACTTCCATCAACAGGGCAAAGTGTCCCTTTTCTCCACGACTTCAGCAACACGCTGTCTCTTGTCTTTCTGGTAACTGTCATTCTAGCAGGTGTGAAATGATATCTCACTGTGGTGATTTGCTTTGCTTTTTAACATGTATTTATTTGGTTGCACCAGGTCTTAACTGTAGCATGCAGGACCTTTGATCTTCATTGCAGCATGTGGGATCTAGTTTCCTGACCAGGGATCGAACGTGAGTCCCCTGCATTGAGAGTGCAGAGTCTTAGCCACTGGACTACCAGGGAAGTCCCTCATTGTGGTTTTGGTTCGCATTTCTGTGACGATCAAGGATACTGAGCATCATTTCATATGCCCATTGGTCATGCGGATAACTTCTTTGGGAAAATACCTATTCAGGTCCTCTGCCATCTTTAAATTGAATTATTAAGGTTTGGAGAGGGTTTTGTGTTTCTTTTGTGTTGTGTTATGTTTGTTGCTATTGAGTTGCAGTCTGAAAGTTATCTAAGTCCAAAGTCTTAACAAAATTTTTAAAATCTAAGTAGTTGACAGTACCTAGTGCAGCCCTTTCCATACTAGATTCTGAAATTAATCTTCTTTGTTGAACACCTATTTTCTCAGCCTGTAACTTAGAGAACTTTCAGGCAATCACAAGAAAGCAGAAACCAGCTGTTGATGTCAAGGCTCTGGTTATTTTATTATGCCTACCAACAATAGGAAGATGGAGGGAGCAAGGTACATAATTACTGTATGTAGGTTCAATCAGTGTTTCTTTGGCAGTTAAGAACATCCCACAGAAAGTGAGGGCACTGACTTGTCTCCAGAGCTTGCTTGTAAAGTGTACAATCTCTAAAACACAGTTATATTAATGATGCTTTACCTGAAAACTTGGGAAGGCTGAGATTCTCCTTTGATTTGACAGATCTTTTCATACAGTTTTTAATGAGTGTTGAACTATGAAGCATACAAAAAAATCTCATTATTTCTACCATAGCTTATTTTATATATAAAAGAACAAACCTTTGTGCTTTTCTGATAGTTTCGTGGGAAATAGCAAGGATAGTTTTAAGTGCTTTTTATTCCAAGATATATTATTTTCCAGAATTTAGGGTTTAATTTCCACGAGACAAAAATATCAATAAAGTTATATTAGGAGATTTGGTCACTTAATTAAGATAGGACAATAGGTGCCTAAGAAGAGTGGTTTGACTACCATCTAAACTAAATAACATACATTATTTTAAATGAACATCAGTTCAGTTCAGTCGCTCAGTCCTGTCCGACTCTTTGCGACCCCATGAATCGCAGCACGCCAGGCCTCCCTGTCCATCACCAACTCCGAGTTCACTCACACTCGCGTCCATCGAGTCAGTGATGCCATCCAGCCAGCTCATCCTCGGTTATCCCCTTCTCCTCCTGCCCCCAATCCCTCCCAGCATCAAAGCATTTTCCAATGAGTCAACTCTTTGCATGAGGTGGCCAAAGTAATGGAGTTTCAGCTTTAGCATCATTCCTTCCAAAGAAATCCCAGGGCTGATCTCCTTCAGAATGGACTGGTTGGATCTCCTTGCAGTCCAAGGGATTCTCAAGAGTCTTCTCCAACACCACAGTTCAAAAGCATCAGTTCTTCGGTGCTCAGCCTTCTTCACAGCCCAACTCTCACATCCATACATGACTACTAGAAAAACCATAGCCTTGACTAGATGGACCTTAGTTGGCAAAGTAATGTCTCTGCTTTTGAATATGCTATCTAGGTTGGTAACAACTTTTCTTCCAAGGAGTAAGTGTCTTTTAATTTCATGGCTGCAATCACCATCTGCATTGATTTTGGAGCCCAAAGAAATAAAGTCTGACACTATTTCCACTGTTTCCCCATCTATTTCCCATGAAGTGATGGGACCGGATGCCATGATCTTCGTTTTCTGAATGTTGAGCTTTAAGTCAACTTTTTCACTCTCCTCTTTCACTTTCATCAAGAGGCTTTTTAGTTCCTCTTCACTTTCTGCCATAAGGGTGGTGTCATCTGCATATCTGAGGTTATTGATATTTCTCCCGGCAATCTTGGTTCCAGCTTGTGTTTCTTCCAATCCAGCGTTTCTCATAATGTACTCTGCATATAAGCTAAATAAGCAAGGAGACAATATACAGCCTTGATGTACTCCTTTTCCTATTTGGAACCAGTCTGTTGTTCCATGTCCAGTTCTAACTGTTGCTTCCTGACCTGCTCTCTTTCACTTTCATCAAGAGGCTTTTTAATTCCTCTTCACTTTCTGCCATCAGGGTGGTGTCATCTGCATATCTGAGGTTATTGATTTCTCCCGGCAATCTTGATTCCAGATTGAAAGCTAATATAAATGGTTTGGGGCATAAATTTAGGGAGAAAAATTTATTTGCTTACTGGTAAATAGTTAATTCCCAGAATTTCTGGACATGTAGCGTCTAATTGAAAATTTTGTGCCATGATTTCTGAGCTCTTTCTTCTAAAATTTTATTTGATTCAGAAAGTAATTCATAATACTTACATGATGAAGTTTTCCTAGTAGCTACATTGAGAGAAAATTCACTCTTTAAAGTGTATAATTTAGTCGTTTTTTTTTTAGTATGTTTATAGTTATACAACCATCACCACATTCAAATTCCAGGACATTTTCATCACCCTCTGACTGCCCCTTTCCAAAAAAACACTCTACCGTAAGCAGTCATTCCCCACTGAATGAAAGAAAGTCAACTGAGATGCATGAAGCTACTCTGCTGCTGCTGCTGCTAAGTCACTTCAGTCGTGTCCGACTCTGTGTGATCCCGTAGACGGCAGCCCACCAGGCTCCCCCATCCCTGGGATTCTCCAGGCAAGAATACTGGAGTGGGTTGCCATTTCCTTCTCCAATGCATGAAAGAGAAAAGTGAAAGTGAAGTCGCTCAGTCTGTCCGACTGTTAGCGACCCCATGGACTGCAGCCCACCAGGCTACTCCGTCCATTGGATTTTCCAGGCAAGAGTACTGGGGTGGGGTGCCATTGCCNTGTCTCTTATACACATCTAGATGTGTATAAGAGACAGACAGGCTCCCCCGTCCCTGGGATTCTCCAGGCAAGAATACTGGAGTGGGTTGCCATTTCCTTCTCCAATGCATGAAAGAGAAAAGTGAAAGTGAAGTCGCTCAGTCTGTCCGACTGTTAGCGACCCCATGGACTGCAGCCCACCAGGCTACTCCGTCCATTGGATTTTCCAGGCAAGAGTACTGGGGTGGGGTGCCATTGCCTTCCCCGTGAAGCTACTCTAAGGTATTATAAAACCAGGGAGGGAGTCGCTGATGTACAAAAAGCTTGGTTGCAATGATGACTCCTTCATATTCACTGTCATGATTTAATTTATAGTGATGGCTGCAAATGTGATGAATTGATGCATTTTTAAATGGTGGTCTTCAATACAGGTTTTAATGTTTCTCTGTAGGAGGAAGGACTCAGAGAGGCAGTTTAAATTGAAGGAAAGGCTAAGAACTTTATAGCTGACTTTTCATAGCNCACTGTCATGATTTAATTTATAGTGATGGCTGCAAATGTGATGAATTGATGCATTTTTAAATGGTGGTCTTCAATACAGGTTTTAATGTTTCTCTGTAGGAGGAAGGACTCAGAGAGGCAGTTTAAATTGAAGGAAAGGCTAAGAACTTTATAGCTGACTTTTCATAGCCTGGTTTGGTCTACTCTGAGTATATATTTCTGGGGTCTCGTTTAGGGGAGAGGTGGTTGGAAATTAAGAGACTTGTCTTGCACCATCTTCAACAAGCGAGCTATCCTCTGTACTTAAATATTTGAGTAGTTTCACTGTGGTTAATGGAAATCATTGGGGGTCTAAAGCTTATGCAGACATCGTTGTCAGGTGACGTTTTGTCCTAGCAAAGGACAATGTAATGCTTTTTTCCCTTAGATTTAAGCAAAGAGTCAGACACGACTGAGCGACTGAACTGAACTGAACTGAATGATTACTCCTTCTCTCCTCGAGTTTTTGAAAGTGCCCACCATACTTGTCTGGAACCTCTGGTTTCCTGTGTTTCTCACTCCCCAAGGCCCACAGCTCATCTGGCTCAGTTTACTTCCGAACAGTGGCTGGGTATCTTGACCGACCACAGTCCTAGCATTCCCTTCTAGAATCTGCCACACCAGACCAACAGGTTCAGCTTGAGATCCCCTGCCCTCCCTGTGACTCACCTGTTTTTGGTATCCTTTTTATCTGTTTGTTTTTCTTTTTGATATAATTTTTGTATCAAAATTATATCAAAATTTTTAATTTTATTTTGTCCACTTCTTTCCTGAAGTATTTCATTCTAGCCAGTATTTTTCAGTTAGGGGACAAATCCTTTGAAGTAAAGAGCCCTGCCTGTATATGCTTCCTTAGTTAGCTGTGGAAAGAGACAGCTTTGGGGCTTAAAAATGCCCTGGAATAAAATCAATGGATATTTTTAACTGTTCATTTCCTGATAATGCATTAGAACCTAAATAAAATGCTTCAAGGAACTAAGGGACTAAGTCCACATTATTAGCTTACTAAGCATTTCTTATTTATTTGAAAATTCTTTTTTCTTTTTTTCTGGGAGGGCACCAATAATTGGGGAATATGTTTCCAACATGCAAAATGAGTTGTATCTTTCCATAAGCAAGCCTATAATTGGGCTCCTGCAGCCACACAGCTTCTCATATGGTACTTGTGAGTCAATTAAAGCACCCTAACAAGCAATTACGCATTTATTGTTTAATTCAATTTCCACAACTCATGCTGTTCCACTCAAAAGTTGCATATATGTCATTCAGCATGTAATAATAAGCACACATTTCATTCAAATATAGTTTTTGAAGAATGGGATCTCTAAATACCATGCTTTCACCCACTGTGCTCTGCACAGGAAGAGAAAAAATACTAGGAGAAAATGAAAACACTTGGAATACGGCAAGAAGTGGCTTTTCATTCCAAATTGACTCATTTGGATAGTGGCAAGTGAAAATGTCTTCTCTGCTACCTATAGTTGTCACAGAAATGGGGCTGCTGGGACATCCACTGAGAGAATTAGGGTGTGAGATGGTTGGTAGTTTGGTGGTTGACATCTGAAGGGGAAGGGCCTAGGTTTGATCCTTGAGTGAAGTTGGCTTGGTCAGTCCTGGGTGACCCCAGTCTCTCCCCTGGGAAATGCCATGGTCGGGGCCTCCTTCCCTGTTGCCAATGATGATACCAGGGCTCCTGGCCATGCCCCACATCAATGCTGGCCACTTGCATGAAGGATTAGAACAGAGGCCAGAGTAAATAGGCATAGACGAGCTGGGAAGACAACTGCACGCAGCATGTGGGAGCCCATATTGATATCCATCCCATCCCTGGCCAGCTTGTGGCTCTAGAGCTTAGACAGTGGGAGTGGCTCAAGGCTCTCTTCTCTCATGGTGGACAGTTCAGAGCAGGAGCAATGAGGCATGCTTCCTGTGAATGAGAGCTTATACTTAGCCTTCTTTTCCAGGGTTCACATGCTCAATCACGAAGCCTTGTCTGACTCTTTGAGACCTCATGAACTTTAGCCCACCACGTTCCTCTGCCTGTGGGGATTCTCCAGGCAAAAATATTGGATGGGGTGCCATTTCCACAGGAGCTTCCTGACCCAGTGATCTGAACCCACATCTCCTGTGTCTCCTGCATTGGCAGATGGGTTCTTTACCACTGAGCCACCAGGGAAGCCACTTTTTCAGGACTTAGAACTTCCTATTCCTTCTAACTGTTCTCACTCCTTCTCAATTTTAATATTTCTCTGCAGAGACTGTTCCTTCATTCATGAAGCCAACAATCCAAGGGTTACAGTTGGATGGGGGGAAAGCGGCTTTGCATTTCCCATGGCTCAGACTGCCCCAATCCTGGTATTTGCCACTGAAATGCACTTTTATTTACTATAGATATATGCAGTCTTTCTTATGCTTTGTCTTGAATAAGAAATAAACCTGCCTGTTTTCCCTAAGTGTACCCAACAGAGGGTGGGGAGAGTAATTCTAAAGGTAGCTGAGTGGCTGAGGGAAGTCAGGCTGGTTTATTGAAACACCAGAGAATTAAAACCAACCTGTTGTGAGAGAAAGGATGAGGAAGGCGTGGTAAGCCTGATTGTGGCAACTGTTTTTCTTCTTATTTTTGGAAGTAGATGAGGTAGGTTTTGTTCTTATTCCAGTGGATAAGCTACGAATAAATGCCTTTGCCCTATATTGTAGGCTGGCTAAAAGCTCCCCAAAATGCACAAGCACGATTCCCGGGAACCTGTAAATATCTTATTTCCATGGCAAAGAGGACCTTGCAGATGTGATTAATTAAGTTAAGACTGTGAGGGGAGAATATGCTGGATCACCAGGTGGATCCAATGCAATCACAACAGAGCTTCTAAGTAAGAAAGAGGCAGGACGCCCTTTGATGACGCAGAGGGAAAGTGACCTGCTCACATACTAAAGCCACACTCTTGGATTTGAAGGCTGAGGAAGGGGCTAGGAGTGGAGGATGCAGGAAGCCGCTGGAACTGGAAAGGGCCTGGTGCCTGATTCTCCATAGAACCTTCAGAAGGAACTGGTCCTGATGACATTTGGACTTCAGCCCAAGGAAACTGATTTTGGACTTCTGACACCTAGAACTGTAAGAGAAAATATTTGTTCTTGCAAGCTGCTAAGATTTTGGTAATTTGTTACAGTGACAACAAAAAAATAACCCGTGTCTCTTGTATCTCTTTCATTGGTAGGTGGGTTCTTTACCACTGTGCCACCTGGGAAGTCCTCTACTGTATTAAGGAGAAGGAGCACATTAATTTGTCATAAACATCCTTACACCAGCCAGTCACAGGCTCTATTCTCCAGATCTCAGCACCTAGTGGTAAAGCACATGTGAGGCAGGCTTCATTTTTTTTAAATGCCTTTAAATTTGCATCTTTAATCCGATCAAATTTTTCTCTCTGCATCTTGTCTGCATTATGGCTTCATGGAAAGGGACAAGATAAATGTCATCTCAGATAGGAGATGGATGTGTCTATCAATCAGAAAGAATGCAAAGCCCTTGTCTTTTTGCCTGGGTGGGTGATTAATAGTAAAAGAAAATCGGGTGGGGAAGCCAAGCAGAAGTAACTTGTGTCATGGTTTTCCCTGACTCAGGACTGATGTAAGAGGTGGAGAGTTTGGCTAAGAAACCAGCAAAAAGCTGAAGGATTTCTGTTCCATATCTTCTTCAGAACTCTGTGAAGAGAGGCCCTACAGGGGTGCCACTCCAGGAGGAGGGCCTTATTGCCTCCTCAAAAGCTCCCTGAGTTTCCTGTTACAGAGCCTGCAGAAATGCCCCCACCCCTGGGAAGGGTGTGGTAGCTGCTGGCATGGGTAGGCTTCACAGAACATACTCTGACACTCCCAGAACACTGGTCACAGGGCCCCAGCAGAAAGTTCCATGCCAGGAGGCACCAGGTGGGCTGAGCCCTCATCAGCTTAGAGGACAACAGCCCCTGATGAGGATCAGTCTGAAGGGAGCATTCCTGTGATTTTTCCCCCTGAAAGGAGACTTCCCTGGTGGGTGAGCAGCCACTTGGTGGACAAGGGCCACTTTCACTGTAGACACTGGCAGTGACCCAGGGCACTTCTGAAGGACCTTCATATAGATCTGAGACCCCTGATAGCTATTAGGCACCCAGATTCCTTCCTGGAGGGGAGAGGGGGAAGTGGCTGGAAGAGAAACTGCACATTTACCTGAAAATAATTATTTTAAATAGGAAGGAGGCTAATTAAAATAGCCAAATCTGAGATAGCTTTAATTGGCAATTGCACCTTTCTTGATTACCTACAAGGAAGAGTGCTCTTAAGAAAGACTGCATCAGTGTATGATGAAATAATTGGAATGGAGTGCAGTTCCGCCCTTAGTCTCAGTGAGAGCTGATCTCCATGCCTTAGAGCAGGGTTGCCAGCCTTCTGGCACCAGGGACACTTTTTCTGTGGACGAAGTAGAGAGTATGGCTTAGGGAGAATTCGAGCATGTTACATTCATTGTGTACTTAATTTCTATTATTATTTACATCAGCTCCACCTCATCAGGCATTAGATCCTGGAGGGTGGGGACCCTTGCCTTAGAGGACCCTTCTCTGGCCCTCTTCCAGCCTGTTCCTTCTCAGAAGCAAGGATGCCATGATTCCTCATCCACTCCTTATCTAAACTCTGCCTAGTTGTCAGAACTTTGGAATCCCCTAAGGCAATGGCACCCCACTCCAGTACTCTTGCCTGGAAAATCCCATGGAAGGAGGAGCCTGGTGGGCTGCAGTCCATGGGGTCGCTAAGAGTCGGACATGACTGAGCGACTTCACTTTCACTTTTCACTTTCATGCACTGGAGAAGGAAATGGCAACCCACTCCAGTGTTCTTGCCTGGAGAATCCCAGGACGGGGGAGCCTGATGGGCTGCCGTCTGTGGGGTCACACGGATTCAGACACAACTGAAGTGACTTAGCAGCAGCAGCAAGAGCCCTAAACCAGCTTCAGTAACTTACAGGAGCCTCTTCTCTGAGTCTGACCTGTGATCAGCATTTGCACTGCCTCCATATGCACCCTAAGTCTGATGAGTGTACAGGGGTGGCTGATTTGTGAACTGAACTTTGGAGTATTGACTGTAGTGCCCACTCACAAGTGTAAGATGTTCCTTCTGGAGGTAGAATCCAGCTGGGAGTGAGAAGAGAGGAGGACTGGCCAGAGACTCAGGCCTGGGCCCACAGTTCCTGAGCTGCCACATTCCAGCCTGAACCTCCAAGTCATCCCAGAATTTATATTAGAACTTCATGTTCCAGGTCATAAAGACATGTATTTTAATTAGAATAGAACTGATCTATTACAGGTTTGTAAATTTCAATGATAACATCTAACTCTTTAGACTTACGATCTGTGACTTCCTCTTGTATTCCAGTGCTGGTCCCCACATGTATAAGGAGCAAGGTGGCATTGCATCATTAAATTAGTTGTTCTTGTTACACAGACATGGAACAGGTAGTCACAAATGTTATGAGCCTTATCAAAGAAGAGGTACAGGATTTAGAATGTGTATAGCAAGGGCCAGAGGCCAGCACATCTGCTTATTCCCCTGCACAGATATGTTGTGCCCGGCCCCTGGTTAGACTCATGTCTTCACTGTGTACATTCTTCAAGCTTCCCCTCCATCTAGGAAGGCTCCTGGCTGCCCAGTGCCTGAGGCCCCAGAGTCCTGCCCTTGCAAGACCCTGAGTGGAATGAGCTTTTATTTCCATATTTCTTTCACCTGTGTATCCCGGGCTTCTGTTGCAGGGTCTGGACTATAGAATTCATTGTTCAAATGTTGTGTGAGCTGAGCAGTACCCACCCTCTCCTTTTCGATGTGCATATATCGAACTCTACCTGAACTGAAGTGGTTCACAGTTTCAGAACAGCAAGATAATAGAGCTCTTCTATCTTTCTAGCATGTCACCCTCATTTCCTGGAAATCATGACCTCTTGAATCAAGTTTTCCTCCCTTTTCTTGTCAACTATTAGAGTTGGACTCTAGTTAGGAACAACTTTGGGAAAGTAGTGTGTCCTTGGTGAAGGTGATGAACACTAGCAGATCTGAAGTGATAGTGGATTCCAGCACTTATTTGATCATTCCAGGTAGACTATTACCATGTCTTATCATAAGGCCAGCAACCCCTGCCCTCTTCATATCATAATTGAATAGAAGACAAACTTATGTCTCACTATCAGAGTTTAGAGGTGATGGGGGCAGAAAGTCTAGTCATTTAGCAGTAGTTAATAATCTGCTGATTTCAGTCATCATTAAAGCCTAAGAAGGCTGCCTAACCATCTCACATTGACAGCTGGTATCCTCCAAAAATTAACTAGGAATCACGCTGAGAATACATACAGATCCTTGCTTTATTTCTTTTGCTAAATTCTCAGATAATTTTATATTTCCTGCCAGGCCATTCCTTTTCATGCTGATAGAATTGAAAAGAATCATGTAACATGGGAAAGCAATTAACTCTTTTCCCCTCTTTGGTGATTTTTTTTTTTTTTCTCCCAAGGCTCAGGCTATGTCATGATTAAGAGAAAGATAAAGCTTAACTCAATTCTGTGCTTTATGTTCATTGCTAGACACTATGGATAGGAAAACCCACAGACATATGGAGGTTCCAGGTGCTCTGACCACACCCACTCACCAGGTGACTGTCGTTATCTGAGAACTTCTGTCTCAGTAACTCAGCTCACCCACCTGCTTCTCCATCATTCCTTTAATGAGAGTGCCCAGCTGTTCCAAGCAGTCAGTCTGAGAGCTTTCTATCCAAAGCTGAAGATAACTAAATCTCAAACAACATAAAATTGTTCTAAAGCTATTTGAGCTAATTTTACTTGGGAGTACAATTTTCCTCCAGTAAGGAGAGCCATATTTCAAGTTTAATTAATAAAATATAATTAGGCATTGATTTGCTGTTCCTCTTAAAAGATTCATTTCGGGTAGAAATAGATGACAGGGATGATCAATAGTAAATACCTCTTCCTTGCCTGATGAAAAGACCTTTCCCACTAGTACAGTACAGTGCTTTCAATACTTAAAAACACCAAAAGAAACATCATTTCTCTAGGTTGTGACCTTTAAGTGATGTGCTATGATCCAAAAGTTCCAGAACTCAGAGTTCGACTAAATAGCAGATGTCTCACAGGTCCAGTCTCTCCTTATTTCTTTCCCGCCTGTGCCTTATACATCATTTCCATCCAAGACTGAAGTACCTGGTTTTCTCTTGTGTACCAGGATTTCTGATTGGTTATTGCCATTAGGGAAACTGCATTAATGTGCTGCTATTATCTGTGTATGTGCCTACCACTGCCACTGCAGTAGTGTCCTTAAAAGCTAGATTTATATGTACATGTATATTTCCTTGCACACACACACAAAATGCCTTTATAATTATTAATAATTCCTTATATTTTATAACCAAGTGAGCAGATGGATGGATGAATGACTCAATTTAAGTAACTTCTATTATGGGAAAAGATGTCAGTAATAAAGGCCCAAAATTTGATAAGTATATCTACTTCCCACCTTTGATTTAGTTCTCAAAAAATCTCTGGCTTAAGGAGTTGATACACGCTTAATATTGCCCACAGAACTATATGTGCGTGTGTGTGCTCAGTCGTATCTGACTCTTTGCGATCCCATGGGCTATAGCCTGCCAGGCTCCTCTGTCCTTGGGATTTCTCAGGCAAGAATACTGAAGTGGGTTGCCATTTTCTTATGTGGAAGAGCTTCCCCACCCTGGGATCATACCCATGTCTCCTGCATTGGCAGGCAAATTATTTATCACTGAACCACCAGGGAAACCAATATAGTTGAATATAGACATTCATAAATCCATTTGTACTCTAATTTAGACAGCTTGCCGAATTAAAAATATCATTGAATGTTTATTGTATAGTTTTCAAATTTTAAACTTAAATGTAATTATATAAAGTATTTTATAATGTTTTATCATTGGAGAAACTCTTAATTTGTATATTTGTAGAGGTTTAGTTTTCAAATAGCAATATTTTTTCAAAGTGTTTAAAATTCCCCTTTATGTTATTCATTACATTGTCATCTTGGAAAAAAAATTAGCATGGTAAAAATACCCTAAATTGACTCCAAATTAGTTATCTAAGCATGAAATTCAAGTAAACATTTGCTTGTACCCTACTTGAGAAAAGATCTTGCACTGTATTCATCATTAATGGCTATAATATTCCCAACAAAGAAAATGCAGGTGATGTTGGCTTGATGTGCAGTGGATTTTGTTCCTAGGATATGGACAGAAACAAGAATAAAAACTATTCAAAATGAATGAATAGCCCCACCTGCTTCAGAGCAGATGTACAAACTGGGACATATTGTGTGTGCAGCCATTGTTATTTTAGCTCATTCCTTGGTTCTAAAGCATTAGATACATTTGGCTTTCACCACTTCATAAATAATAAATAAATGGATGGATAAATGAATAGACGATATTCAGATTGACTTGTTTTTTGTTGTGCTCCAGATAAAGAAATTCAGAATATAAGAGAAATGGACAACTGAAGGTCCTTACATAAACTTACCCTGTGCTAGAAAAGTTTATGTAAGCAGTTCTTAACAACAGTGTTCCTAAGTTGTGGTCTCTTTATTCCTTTTAATTTGGTAGATTTTAAAGAGCTGTAATAAAAGTGACCCTAAACAATTTGTTCTTACGATGCTAAACTCAGCAAATATCCATTAACACATACCATTTCCAAAGACATCATGCCAAAGGCAGGTGGCCATTGGACAGACTGGATCAGAACCACCTGGGACACTTAGAGACAGAAATATTTCCAGACTTCTTTCCCAGAGATGCTGTTGAGTAGATCTGAAGTTATGCCTTCAAATCTCTATATTCTCAAAGACATCCATGGTTAGAAATCAGTTGAGAAGTGTAGTTGTCAACCACGGGGACATGTCAATGTGTAAAGTCATTTTTGGTTTTCAAAACCAAGAGGGTATATGTGCTATTGGCATCTAATTGGCCAAGGCAAAGAATGCTGCTAAGTATATTACTATGTGCAAGACAAACTTGTGTATCCACAAAATGAAATGATCCAATCTAAAATGTCACTGATGCCAAGTTTGAGACATGCTGGTCTAAAAAGTAAAGATATATCCTTTGAGTCTATAATTAGGGTGAATCAGAGAGGCATGAAATATCATTTGTTCATAACTGAATACAATGGCATTAGTCTAAAGGCTCAAAAATTAACCAAAATCAAAAAAATGTTTACTTGAAATAAGTTCATGGTATGACTGCAGACAATTCCAGTTGAAAAAGTATGTGAGAAGCATTGAGTTATCTGCAATTGGTAGAATATCTGTAATGGGGATTATCTGGAGACATTATGTCTGTACTTGAAAAAAAATGATTAAAAAATTTAACTGATCCTGAAATGTTAGTAAGGGGAAAAAATGGTTTACTTGTAGAAAGGGAAATTTATTTTTAAATACTGACTGACAAACATAGGACCATTTAAACATAAGTGCTATTTAACAAGTTAACAAAAATCTATGAAAATGCAAATGATTTTTTTCATGGTTTGGTCCTTTTTCATCTTTGTATTGTTCAGTGGTAGATTCTGATTTCTAGTTTTATATCATCTCTAGAGATCAAATGCTCACAAGCAGGACATACAGAAAATTACTGAACAATTATTTTGGTTGCTGTCAGTGCAGGGTTCAGATTAATAATGAAACCAATTAAATTATCAAATACCTCCACTAGCAACAATAAACATTTAATTTCCAGAGAGAAATAAGGTTATCTATGTTGAACACCTTTTGCAATCACAGTGATAACAAAATTTTTCAAACATTGGGGAATTCTGCTATTTCGTCCAAGAATCAGCAGCAGCTTGATTTAATGAAAAAGGCAACAAAAGCGTCCTTTTTTTTTTTAGCTGTTTCATGCGTCTCTGAGAATAACCAATCAGCAGAAATGACGGAATGCCTCAAGCAGATAAATGGCATGCCTCCCCTCATGCAAGAATGCATAGTCCCATGTCGTGATGACTGCACCTTCACTGCTTGGTCCAAGTTTACACCCTGCTCCACGAATTGTGAAACAACTCGAAGTAGAAGGCGACAGCTCACAGGTAGGTTGTGCATTTTATTTTTTAGCTTCAAGCAGGTGATGCTGTCCTGAACCTGCTGAGGAGAATATTCATTCCAGAAGTATGGGAAATTATATCATCTCTCCCTCTCCCCAACCCTCCCTGCCATTATGTATCTCCTAGGCATATGATTGACACACAATATGTACTCAGTTAATACTTGTGAAATAAATGAAAGATATGAACCATTCCAAAGCTATGAAGTTCCTCTCTATATAGCTTTATAATTTTTGTAGTGATAAATGGCAGTATATCAACCAACTTCCTTACAATAGTAAATGGCAGAGTTTCTGGTATTTTTCATGCCAGGATCTCAGCAAGCTTGAAAGAAGTACCTGATTTGTTAAAAGCATCAAAGACACACCTCACCTATATCATTGTCTTTTGCCATTACCTTATTGGTAGGTTCAGTTGCTCAACCGTGTCCTGCTCTTTGCGACCCCATGGACTGCAGCATGCCAGGTGTCCCTGTCCTTCACTATTTCCCACAGTTTGCTCAAACACATGTCCACTGAGTCAGTGATGCCATCCAACCGTTTCATCCTCTGTTGTCCCCTTCTCCCACTGCCTTCAATCTTTCCCAGTATCAGGGTCTTTACCATAACCTTATAAATAACTTGATATTTCAAAACTTTAGTGTAGTAGAAGGCAAAAATTGATTATATACATAGATTCTGCTTTTGTGTATGTGTGCTATGTTATTTCAGTCATGTACAACTCTGTGACCCTATGGAGTGTAGCTCACCAGGCTCCTCTTTCCAAGGAATTCTCCAGGCAGCAATATGGGAGTGGGTTGCCATGCCCTTCTCCAGAGGATCTTCCTGACCCAGAGATCGAACCAACATTTTTTGTGTCTCCTGAATTGGCAGGCAGATTCTTTACCACTGCCAAGTCGACAAGAGACTATAGGATCCCACCATAAAAAGATACCCCATATCCAAGAGCAAAGGAGAAGCCCCAGCAAAATGACAGGAAGGGCAAAATCACATTTAGAATCAAACCCTATACCCACCAGAGATGCTTGGAGGGCTCAAATAAACCTGCGTGCACCGGGACCCAGAGACGCCCCAGAGACTGGGCCAGAACTGTGCTGAGTATCCCCTGCGGAGGAGCGAGTCAGCAGCGGCTGCCGCAGGGGCAGGAGCTCTGAGTGTAGCAGGCTTGGGGATGGCATAAGCCCTCTTGGAAGAGGGCACCGTTAACCCCACCACAGAGGCGCCAGAACTTACACACGACTGGGGAAGCACTCTTGGAGGGCACAAGAAAAAACCTTGTGTCATTACCTCCACCGTAGTTTGGCCTCAGGTCGAACAACAGGGAAGGAACACAGCCCTGCCCATCAACAGGAAATTGGATTAAAGATTTACTGAGCGTGGCCCCGTCCATCAGAAAAAGACCCAGTTTCCCCTTCAGTCAGTCTCTCCATCAGGAAGCTTCCATAAACCTCCTATCCCTATCCATCAGAAGGCAGACAGACGGAAAACCACAATCAAAGAAAACGAACCGAACTGATCACATGGACCACAGTCTTGTCTAATTCAATAAAACTATAAGCCGTGCCGTGTAGGGCCACCCGAGACAGATGGATCATGATGGAGAATTCTGACAAAATATGAAATTTCATTGGAGAAGGGAATGGCAAACCACTTCAGTATTCCTGCCTTGAGAACTCCATGAACAGTATAAAAAGGCAAAACTATAGGACACTGAAAGATGAACTCCCCAGGTCTATAGGTTCCCACTATGCTACTAGAGATCAGTGGAGAAATAACTCCAGAAAAAATGAAGGGATGGAGCCAAAGCAAAAACAATACCCAGTTGTGGATATGACTGGTAATGTAAGTAAAGTCCAATGGGGTAAAGAGGAGTATTGACTAGGAACCTGTATGTTAGGTCCATGAATCAAGGCAAACTGGAAGTGGTCAAACAGGAGATGGCAAGAGTGAACACTGACATTTTAGGCATCAGTGAACTAAAATGGGCTGGAAAGGGTGAATTTAACTCAGATGATAATGGTATCTACTACTGTGGGCAAGAATGCCTCAGAAGAAATGGAGTAGCCATCATAGTCAACAAAAGAGTCCAAAATGCAATACTTGGATGCACTCTCAAAAATGACAGAATTATATCTGTTCGTTTCCAAGGCAAACTATTCAATATCACAGTAATCCAAGTCTATGCCCCAACCAGTAATGCTGAAGAAGCTGAAGTTGAATAGTTCTATGAAGACCTATAAGACCTTCAAGAACTAACACCCAAAAAAGATGTCTTTTTCATTATAGGGGACTGGAAAATGCAAAAGTAGGAAGTCAAGAGGTACGTGAAGTAACAGTCAAATTTGTCCTTGGAGTACAAAAGGAAGCAGGGCAAAGGCTAATAGAGTTTTGCCAAGAGAACACACTTGTCAGCACAAGCACCCTTGTCCATTAGCACAAGAGAACTGTTCTACACATCGACATCACTAGATAATACTGAAATCAGATTAATTATATTCTTTGCAGCCAAAGATGGAGAAGCTCTATACAAGTCAGCAAAAATCAAGACCAGGAGCTGACTGTAGCTATCATGAACTCCTTATTATCAAATTCAGACTTAAATTGAAGAAGGTAGGGAAAGTCACCAGGGGAAGGCAATGGCACCCCACCCCAGTACTCTTGCCTGGAAAATCCAATGGACGGAGTAGCCTGGTGGGCTGCAGTCCATGGGGTCGCTAACAGTCGGACAGACTGAGCGACTTCACTTTCACTTTTCTCTTTCATGCATTGGAGAAGCAAATGGCAACCCACTCCAGTATTCTTGCCTGGAGAATCCCAGGGATGGGGGAGCCTGGTGGGCTGCCGTCTATGGGGTCACACAGAGTTGGACACGACTGAAATGACGCAGCAGCAGCAGCAGCAGGGAAAGTCACCAGACCATTTAGGTATGACCTAAATCAAATCCCTTATGATTATACAGTGGAAATGACAAACAGATTCAAAGGGCATATATCTCATAGAGTACCTAAAGAACTATGGATGGATGTTTGTAACATTGTACAGGAGATGCTGATCAAAACCATCCCCAAGAAAAAGAAATATGAAAAGGCAAAATGGTTGTCTGAGGAGGTCTTACAAATAGCTGTGAAAAGAAGAGAAGCTAAAGGCAAAGGAGAAAAGGAAAGATATACACATTTGAATGCAGAGTTCCAAAGAATAGCAAGAAGAGATAAGAAAGCCTTCTTCAGCAATCAATGCAAAGAGATAGAGGAAAACAACAGAATGGGAAAGACTAGAGATCTCTTCAAGAGAATTGGAGATACCAAGGGAACATTTCATGCAAAGATGGGCTCGATAAAGGATAGAAATGGTATGGACCTAACAGAAGCAGAAGATATTAAGAAGAGGTGGCAAGAATACACAGAAGAACTGTACAGAAAAGATCTTCACGACCCAGATAATCATGAGGATGTGATCACTAATCTAGAGCCAGACATCTTGGAATGTGAAGTCAAGTGGGCCTTAGAAAGCATCACTAAGAACAAAGCTAGTGGAGGTGATGGAATTCCCGTTGAGCTGTTTCAAATCCTGGAAGATGATGCTGTGAAAGTGCTGCANGAGTTATCTGCAATTGGTAGAATATCTGTAATGGGGATTATCTGGAGACATTATGTCCGTACTTGAAAAAAAATGATTAAAAAATTTAACTGATCCTGAAATGTTAGTAAGGGGAAAAAATGGTTTACTTGTAGAAAGGGAAATTTATTTTTAAATACTGACTGACAAACATAGGACCATTTAAACATAAGTGCTATTTAACAAGTTAACAAAAATCTATGAAAATGCAAATGATTTTTTTCATGGTTTGGTCCTTTTTCATCTTTGTATTGTTCAGTGGTAGATTCTGATTTCTAGTTTTATATCATCTCTAGAGATCAAATGCTCACAAGCAGGACATACAGAAAATTACTGAACAATTATTTTGGTTGCTGTCAGTGCAGGGTTCAGATTAATAATGAAACCAATTAAATTATCAAATACCTCCACTAGCAACAATAAACATTTAATTTCCAGAGAGAAATAAGGTTATCTATGTTGAACACCTTTTGCAATCACAGTGATAACAAAATTTTTCAAACATTGGGGAATTCTGCTATTTCGTCCAAGAATCAGCAGCAGCTTGATTTAATGAAAAAGGCAACAAAAGCGTCCTTTTTTTTTTTTAGCTGTTTCATGCATCTCTGAGAATAACCAATCAGCAGAAATGACGGAATGCCTCAAGCAGATAAATGGCATGCCTCCCCTCATGCAAGAATGCATAGTCCCATGTCGTGATGACTGCACCTTCACTGCTTGGTCCAAGTTTACACCCTGCTCCACGAATTGTGAAACAACTCGAAGTAGAAGGCGACAGCTCACAGGTAGGTTGTGCATTTTATTTTTTAGCTTCAAGCAGGTGATGCTGTCCTGAACCTGCTGAGGAGAATATTCATTCCAGAAGTATGGGAAATTATATCATCTCTCCCTCTCCCCAACCCTCCCTGCCATTATGTATCTCCTAGGCATATGATTGACACACAATATGTACTCAGTTAATACTTGTGAAATAAATGAAAGATATGAACCATTCCAAAGCTATGAAGTTCCTCTCTATATAGCTTTATAATTTTTGTAGTGATAAATGGCAGTATATCAACCAACTTCCTTACAATAGTAAATGGCAGAGTTTCTGGTATTTTTCATGCCAGGATCTCAGCAAGCTTGAAAGAAGTACCTGATTTGTTAAAAGCATCAAAGACACACCTCACCTATATCATTGTCTTTTGCCATTACCTTATTGGTAGGTTCAGTTGCTCACCCGTGTCCTGCTCTTTGCGACCCCATGGACTGCAGCATGCCAGGTGTCCCTGTCCTTCACTATTTCCCACAGTTTGCTCAAACACATGTCCACTGAGTCAGTGATGCCATCCAACCGTCTCATCCTCTGTTGTCCCCTTCTCCCACTGCCTTCAATCTTTCCCAGTATCAGGGTCTTTACCATAACCTTATAAATAACTTGATATTTCAAAACTTTAGTGTAGTAGAAGGCAAAAATTGATTATATACATAGATTCTGCTTTTGTGTATGTGTGCTATGTTATTTCAGTCATGTACAACTCTGTGACCCTATGGAGTGTAGCTCACCAGGCTCCTCTTTCCAAGGAATTCTCCAGGCAGCAATATGGGAGTGGGTTGCCATGCCCTTCTCCAGAGGATCTTCCTGACCCAGAGATCGAACCAACATTTTTTGTGTCTCCTGAATTGGCAGGCAGATTCTTTACCACTGCCAAGTCGACAAGAGACTATAGGATCCCACCATAAAAAGATACCCCATATCCAAGAGCAAAGGAGAAGCCCCAGCAAAATGACAGGAAGGGCAAAATCACATTTAGAATCAAACCCTATACCCACCAGAGATGCTTGGAGGGCTCAAATAANAGACTATAGGATCCCACCATAAAAAGATACCCCATATCCAAGAGCAAAGGAGAAGCCCCAGCAAAATGATAGGAAGGGCAAAATCACATTTAAAATCAAACCCTATACCCATCAGAGATGCTTGGAGGGCTCAAATAAACCTTGTGTGCACCGGGACCCAGAGACACCCCAGAGACTGGGCCAGAACTGTGCTGAGTATCTCCTGCAGAGGAGCGAGTCAGCAGCGGCTGCCGCAGGGGCAGGAGCTCTGAGTGTAGCAGACTTGGGGATGGCATAAGCCCTCTTGGAAGAGGTCACCATTAACCCCACCACAGAGGTGCCAGAACTTACACACGACTGGGGAAGCACTCTTGGAGGGCACAGGAAAAAACCTTGTGTCATTACCTCCACCGTAGTTTGGCCTCAGGTCGAACAACAGGGAAGGAACAGAGCCCTGCCCATCAACAGAAAATTGGATTAAAGATTCAGAAAATTGGATTAAAGATTTACTGAGCGTGGCCCCATCCGTCAGAAAAAGACCCAGTTTCCCCTTCAGTCAGTCTCTCCCATCAGGAAACTTCCATAAGCCTTCTATCCCTATCCATCAGAAGGCAGACAGACGGAAAACCACAATCAAAGAAAACGAACCAAACTGATCACATGGACCACAGCCTTGTCTAACTCAATAAAACTATAAGCCGTGCCGTGTAGGGCCACCTGAGACAGATGGATCATGATGGAGAATTCTGACAAAATATGAAATTTCACTGGAGAAGGGAATGGCAAACCACTTCAGTATTCCTGCCTTGAGAACTCCATGAACAGTATAAAAAGGCAAAACTATAGGACACTGAAAGATGAACTCCCCAGGTCCATAGGTTCCCACTATGCTACTAGAGATCAGTGGAGAAATAACTCCAGAAAAAATGAAGGGATGNAGAGGCTGGGAGTCTGAAATTAAGGTATTGGTAGGGCTGTGCTGGCTGCAAAGTCTGTGGGAGAAAACCTTCTTCCTTGCCCTTCCAGCCCCTGATAACTCTAGGCATTCCTTGGCTTGTGGGAGCATACCCTCAGTTGCTATCTTGTCTTCACAAGGACATCTTTCCCGAGTGCCTGTGTCTCAAATCTCCCTCTCCTTCCTCTTAGAAGGATGTCAGTCATTGGATTTAGAGTAAACCCCAAATCCAGGATGATCTCATCTTAATTTCTTTGTCTTAATTACATCTGTAAACACCTTGGTTGCAAACAAGGTCACCTTCACAGGTACTGGAGGCTAGGTGTTTAATGCATTTAACATATTTTGGCAGACAAAATTCAACCTATTAGAGAGAGGAACGAAGATATGGTAAGAAAAAGTGTTAACACCTGGATGACGGTTTGACCTTGGCTTTCATGCCTTCCTAGGCCTATCCCCCATTTTAACAAGAGCTATCTAAATCTTCTGTTGTTGTTTAGTCCCTAAGTTATGTCCAACTCTTTTGTGACCCCATGGACTGTAGCCTGCCAGGCAGGTTGCAAAGAGTCTGCCTCATGGATAAGATTGCCAGAGGGCAAGAGAAACCCAGAAGTCCCTGTCCTAACGCTACCTTTCTCCTGTGATTCTTCAAGTCCCGAACTCTCAAGACGTTGCTGCTTTAGAAAGTAGGGTTGTTAACCAGGGCTGTGCTAGAGTTCTGTATTTATTTTAGCAAAGTATTTCTGGCTGCAGGGTTGAGGTTAGATTAGATAAAAGAGAAAGGTAGAGAAATCATCAGAAGAGGGTTGCTGTAGCCCCTGTGAGAATGAAAAATGAGAGTCCATGGGGAGGGGAAGAGGAGCAAGTATTTGAAAGTCAGGAGGGATAACACTTATTAAAGTTGGGGAAACAGGGCAGAGTTGGGAGAACTTTTGAAAACTAGGTCAGTGATGGATGTTGACATTAATAAGGGTAAGGTACAAGCTTGAGAGTAGAAAGTGGAAAACAGTATTGAACGATTTGAGGACTGAACAGAACAATTAATAGAGATGTGAAAAGCCCACACAATTGAAAATATTTGAAGTCAAAGAGAGAAATTTCTGTAATTACAATTTTGGAATATAGATTTTAGAATAGCTTACAGGTGGCAACATAGGTGATACTGATGACACTGACAGGTGAAAGTGATGACCCCCTTTAGACTAAGAAATATTTTTATTTGGAACGGTAATAGAAGAATCATGTTCCTTCTACTTAAATCTTATCACCAATTAGAAGTATATTACTGTAACAATCAGCTGAAGTGCTTTAAAAATGGCAAAGATTTTAATTTTTTTAATCAAAATGCCTTCCTTCATTGGTTCCAAATTAACTATTCAATTAAAATAGATTTAAAATATTGTCTGCCTAAGGAAATCTGAAAATATATGTAATGTCCCTCATATTAATATCAATACATTTTTAATGTTTTATTTTCCAGGTTATCCAGAGTGCTTTGTGCGCTGACTCATGTGCAATTTCTAGTTTCTTCATTATTGTGCTTATTTTTCTTCAATATGTTTCCTTTTGGCAATTAGTGGTTAAATGATAGTTGAGAGAACAAGATGTCCCAGTGTCACTTTCAGCCCCTCCTTTCCTGTACCATATGCCCCGTCCACGTCCACACTGGACTCCTCCCACCATTTCCCATGCACCTTCTGTCCTTGTGTGACTTCATTCCTTTGCCTGTGTTCTTTCCTTTGTCTGGTGTCTTTTTCTTTTCAAGTGAACTCCTGTTCATCTTTTTGAGCCAGAAATCAAGTTGATTTCTTCAAAGAGCCTTTTCCTCAAGTTCACTAGACCAATTCTATATTTTCACAGAAACAGTGTCATACTTTCATGTAGAACATTATTCACATTAGACTTTACCTTTATTTTGGATGTCTTTTTCTTTTCAAGTGAACTCCTGTTCATCTTTTTGAGCCAGAAATCAAGTTGATTTCTTCAAAGAGCCTTTTCCTCAAGTTCACTAGACCAATTCTATATTTTCACAGAAACAGTGTCATACTTTCATGTAGAACATTATTCACATTAGACTTTACCTTTATTTTGGCCACACAAGGCATGCAAGACCTTAGTTTCCCCACCAGGGATCAAACCCATACCCTTTGCAGTGGAAGCAGAAAGTCTTAACCACTAGACCAGCAGAGTACACCAGGGTACTGCAGACCTTACCTCTTTACATCTCTTCTTCCAAACTATTAGTCTCCAGTTCTTAGCTTATTTATTCATTAATTCAGGATTTATTTGTTGAAATCTACTATGTGTCAAGTACTGTGCTACACCTTTACACAGTTTTAGACAAAGCACTTGGTCCTTGCCTTCATGGAGTTTGCAGTCTATTGACAAGAGAGATTAAGAAAATACAAACACAGAATATATAAGTTCAATTTGTCCTAAATGGTATGACAAACGACCAGGATACTATAAAAGAATAGTAAAAGGGAGCATCATTTAAATTGGGGAATCGGAGAAGGCCATTCTAGGATCTAAAATTTGAAGAATAAATGTCCAATAGGCAAAAAATACTCTTTCAGCCAGAGTACATGCTCAGATGATGTCTTTTGTATAAATGAAAGTACAGTATTCCGAATATTATATATTGTATATTTTTCCGCATTCTTTGGACCATTTTAATAGTATTTTTGTGCAGGTTCTGTTTTGTAAACCATCTGAAATACTTCTTGGTAGATGAAGTTTACATTAAATTTTAATTAAATGTTTAATTTAATATATAATGNTTTCTGTAGCACCTGTCTCTTATACACATCTAGATGTGTATAAGAGACAGCATTTTAATAGTATTTTTGTGCAGGTTCTGTTTTGTAAACCATCTGAAATACTTCTTGGTAGATGAAGTTTACATTAAATTTTAATTAAATTTTAATTAAATGTTTAATTTAATATATAATGACTATTGATGTATTTTCAGTTTGCATTAAAAAAAATCTGAAGCCTGTTACTTAGGAATAGCTATAACGTTTTGAACCCTATTCTGAGTATATATGTTCAGCTATCTTTTGGACATCATAATGCAAAACTATGCTTCCCACTGTGATGCCTTTCATATTCTTAGTTGTAGCTCATTATTCCAGCTTGTTAAGCTCTCTAAATCTTGATTCTGACATCCAACATATTAGCTATAACTCTCAGCCTTATATCATCCCCAAATTTGATAAGCTTGCCATCTGTGTCTTGATCTGAGGTGTTAATCAAAATGCTAAACAAAAAAGAGCCAAGCATTTCCCCCTCAGCATCCAGCTACATGGAGCCATCCCTCAGGATGGCTCTGATCCATTAATCAACATTGGGTAACTATAGAAATTCATCCAGCTCCTTTTAGTTGTTTATGAGGGTGTCAGGAAGGATTTGGGGGGGTGGTATATTGCTTTCTACCTATGGCATCTTCTCCTTTCTTCTCTACTAGTCTAGTAATCTATATATATATAAAAAAGATATTAGATAGCATTCTCAGAATTGATCTCAGCCAGGTGGTGCTAGTGGTAAAGAACCTGCCTGCCAGTGCAGGAGACACAAGAGACATGGGTTTGATCCTGAAGTCAGGAAGGTTCCCTGTTAGGAGGGCATGAGAGCCCACGCCAATATTCTTGCCTGGAGAATCCCCAAGGACAGAGGAGCCTGGCAGACTACAGTCCATGGGGTCACAAAGAGTAGGACATGACTAAGTGACTGCATGCATCCACATGAGCTCATTTTGATGCCCAATACTAACTTCTATTTTAAAGTACCAAATTACTCTTTAATATATATTTATGGGCTTTTGCCAAAATTGGAGACTGCCCTGGCTTTATGTTAACCTCCTCTTGACTAACTCTAGCCAGAATGGGAGAAGGTAGAATCTCAGTGACCTGAATCCCAGGCCAAGCTGCACAGAGCCCAGTGACAGTGGGTCC
Organism: Oreotragus oreotragus; assembly: GCA_006410675.1. Classification (NCBI taxonomy): domain Eukaryota; kingdom Metazoa; phylum Chordata; class Mammalia; order Artiodactyla; family Bovidae; genus Oreotragus; species Oreotragus oreotragus. Next base: position 404,796 of record SJYX01015604.1, read on the forward strand.
CTTAACAGCTCATTGTTTCTTTCATATAGTGATGCCACTCAGGAGCCCAATCAGACACCACAGGGATGTAACTGGAATATATTCCTACCTTGATTTAATCCACATTTTAATTTTACTGTGTTTGCTTTCCATATTCTCTGTGTCGGTCTACAGATAATATTGGCTACAGTTACTGTTCTTCAGTTATTGTTCTGTTACCTACTCTCTTTTTAAGATTTTGTTTTCTGTTGTGGGCAATTTTAAAAATCTTTATTGAATTTATTACAGTGTTTCTTCTATCTTATGTTTTGAGTTTTTGGCCAGGAGTCATGTGTGATCTTGCTTCCCCAACCAGGGATCAAACCTGCACTCCCTACATTAGAAGGCAAGTCTTAACCACTGGACTTCCAGGGAAGTCCCCCGTTCTATTATTTTCTTTATGAAAACTTGAGCCTCCTCTACCCTTGATTTTAGTCTTGTACTCAGTTTTATACTTTTCTTGTCCATTTTTTTTCCTTCTACTTCAAATTTGGCTTAAATTCCTATGAAGTGAAGTCGCTCAGTCGTGTCCGACTCTTTGTGACCCGATAGACTGGGGCCTACCAGGCTCCTCTGTCCGTGGGATTTTCTAGGCAAAAGTACTGGAGTGGATTGCCATTTCCTTTTCCAGGGGATCTTCCCAACCCAGGGCTCATGCGAGTTGCAAAATATTTTTTGATTCTACTCTTTGTACTTAATTGTTTGCCAAAACATCTATTATATTTCTAAGCCTGCTACTGCTAGCTAAGTTGCTTCAGTTGTGTTCCAACTCTTTGTGACCCTATGGACTATAGCCCGCCAGGCTCCTCTGTCCGTGGAATTCTCCAGGCAGGAATACTGGAGTGAGTTACCGTGTCCTCCTCCATGAGTTTGTTAGCCAAAAATACTCAGTTGTTATCTTCAGTAATATCTATACTACTAGCACTTTACTTTCTATATTCTCCTTTCTCTTCTTTGCCAAAGGCTTCTTCTAGGAAACAAACAAACGCACAAACAGAAAATAGTACCATCTGTATCCCCCTAAGGCCCTTATCCTCATATCTAAGACTATTAAGTCCCAGGAACTTCATTCCAGATTTCTCTTCTGTTCCTTTTCACTTATGTCATCTGTGTAAGTAGCAATCAATTAATTTTACAAGTTTGGTAGGTTTTTCTTGTAGCCATGATTGGGGAAGATTAAGGTTAAGATCTTAGCTTTTTTAATGCATGTTATATATAGACAATCTGCTTAGGGCTTTGCTTTTATGATTTTACAACACCTGTTTAACAGGAATAAAATCTCAAGGCCCACACACCTTACTTTTGATATCTTATTTCATTGGAAGAAATTAAAATATTAAAAATTTTTCAAACACTTGACATAATACAAAGGAGTGGAACAGTGGATTTTAGGCACAAAGATCTTAAATACACCATTTTCCCCATTTCTGTCCCAGCAGTTATCCCCTGTGGGGCTTTGAGCAGGACAAAAATAACAGTTATCTTGAAGGTCATTATAGTAGTTTTCAGTGTTTTTATAATTTATGTCTCAAGTTGAACCAAATCACTTTGTCATGTATGCCCTAGGCAAATTTTCTCTGAAGTGTCGCATCAGACAGATGTAGTATTAGACCATTTTTAATTTCAAAGGATGAGGACAAACAAATAGCCTGAGGTCTTAGGGCTCATCGCTAGGTACGTGGAGAGCTAAGGGAGCAAAGAGAACCCCCTCCACCTCAGGAGGAAACCTACAGTGGTGCCAGTTCTGCTCTTTGCTTCTGTTCCCTGCAGTATGACTCTCACTTTCATGAACGTGCCTTTCTTCTGAGTCTTGCTTGACAACCTCGCCTTTCCCTTCTTCCTCTGTATCTACCAACTTCTCTGTGTCTCTCATTTAAAATTCCTGGGGAGAGGATCTGACTAAGGTGCTGCATTCTCTCATTTTCAGTCCATGTACATCCTTCTTTTATTTTTAATTTAGTTTTATAATTTCCCCTATCACTCAGTATCTCCAATCCTATTAGCTTCCCTCATATTTAATTTATAACCTTCCAGCCCTCTCTACATCTGTTTATATTGAAGTCTATGTGTTCCTGAAGTATGAATATAATTATTTAGCTTGTTTTGATGTACATTTAGAGTATATAACCATCTTACTTTTTTTTACCTTTATTGGAGTATAAGTGACACATAAGGTTGTATACATTTAAGGTGTACAATTTGATGTTTTGATATACATATACATAGTGAAATAATCCCCACAGTCAAGCTTATAAACATACACATCACCTTACATAGTTAGCATTTTTTGCATGTATGGTAAAAATAACTGAGATCTACTCTCAGCAGATTTCAAGTATATAATACAATATTATTAGCTACCATGTTGTACATTAGATTTCCAGGGCTTATTCATGTTGTGCAAATGAAACGTCCTCTTTGGCCAGCATCTCCCCACTGCCCCAACTCTGTAACCTCTGGCAACCTCCATTCTACTCTCTGATTTTATGAGTTCAACTATTTTTAGATTCCACATGTAAGTGAAATTATGCAGTATTTTTCTTTCTGTGTCTGGCTTGTTTCACTTAGCATAACACTCTCCAGGGCTTCCAGGTGGCTCAAGTGGTGATGAATCTGCCTCCCAGTGTAGGAGCCACAGGAGAGGTGGGTTAGATCCCTGGGTTGGGGAGATCCCTCGGAGGAGGAAATGGCAACCCACTCCAGTATTCTTGGCAGGATGATTCCACAGACAGAGAAGCCTAGCAGGCTACAGTACCTGGAGTTGCAAAAAGTCCGACACCACCAAGCATGGCAGCAACACAAAATGTAACACCCTCCAAGTTAATCCATGGTGTCACAAATGGCAAGATTTCTTTCTTAGGTTAAGTAATATTTCTTTGTTTGTATATACCACATTTTCTTTATCATTCATCCATGGACGGACAGATTGTTTCCATATCTTGGCTATTGTGAGTAATGTTGCAATGAACATGGGAGTGTAGATGTTTCTTTGACACATTGATTTAATTTTCTTTGTATATATGCCCAGTAGTGGGACTGCTGAACCACATGCTTGTGCTATTTGTTTGTTCCCTGATAATGAGAGCTAACATCTATTGAACATTTAAAATAGGCTATATCTGTCTCTAAATGCTCTCTGTTAACTCGTTATTCTTATCAAGTCTAAATTAGATGTTAGTTTTATCATCAGGTTTTTGTTAGTCAATAAGCTGTGTCTAACTCTTTGAGTCCCCACAGACTGAAGCATGCCAGGCTGCTCTGTCCTTCACTATGTTCAGGAGTTTGCTTGACCTCATGTCCATTGGGTCGATGATGCCATCCGACCATCTCATCTTCTGTTGTGCCCATCTCCTCTTGCCCTCAAGCTTTCTCAGTTTCTGCATCTTTTTCAGCAAGTTGAGTCTTTGCATCAGCTGGCCAAAGTATTGGAGCTTCAGTCCTTCCAAAGGAAATTAAGGAATAGGGAGGTTAAGGAACTTGCACAAGCTTGCTCAACTAAGAACGTCAAGCTTGTTTTCTCTTCCAGGCAGTTTGGTTCCAGAATGTGTCTCTTAATATATTAACTGCCTCTGTTCATTCTTCTGTATGTAGATTTGTTTATTCTTTTGGGGGCACTGTATAGTATTCTATCTTTTACTCATATTTATCATTTTATATTTCTTTTCCCATAGTGATAAACTGTCCAGGCTTTATTCCAGTCTTAGCCAATGAGTGAATGATATGAATAGCCTGTTATGGCACCTGTGCTACTGTATGATTATTAGGTAGATAGAAAGATAGTATTTTTACCAAAAAGGAAAACAACAACACTAAAAACAATAACATTAACAAAATAAGGAGAAATATACCAAAACAATAATAGCTGAGAGCCTTTGAACTCTAAGGATATTTTCTCCTTCCAACTGTTTTTTACTTTTGCTTCCCATGTCTATACCTCTACATTTATAATTGTACTGTTGACAACTCTTAGATTTTGAGTCTCATATATAGAATCAATGCTAGAACAAAATTTTTAGGTCTGCTGTCTGTATAGTATGTCCCTGGCGTTCTGCTTAATCCAGGTGTGGGTTGGTTTCACCTGATTATTTCCAACAGCTCCAAGACAAAAATTCATATCTTAAAATACCTTAGTTGGTACTATCTCAATCCTCTTAAATGATAAGACTTGAGGATTTTATCTCATTTCTTTTTCTGAATCATCTTTTGGAACACTGGAAGGGTGAATGCAGACGTGTTAACTCCAGATGGTATACTTAGCACATTCTTGGACCGGAGTTACACTCTGAAATATACACAGTTTACATGATGATGATTGTGAAGAAAGGAAAGTGAAAGTCACTCAGCTGTGTCCAACTCTTTGCGACCCCATGGACTATACAGTCCATGCATTTCTCCAGGCTAGAGCCTTTCCCTTCTCCAGGAGATCTTCCCAACCCAGGGATCAAACCCAGGCCTTCTGCATTGCAGGCATATTCTTTACCAGCCAAGCCTCAAGGGAAGCCCAAGAATACTGGAGTAGGTAGCCTATCCCTTCTCCAGTGGATATTCTGGACCCAGGAATTGAACCCGTATCTCCAGCGTGGCAGTCAGATTCTTTACCAACTAAACTATCAGGGAAACCCTGATGATTGTAAAGATATCCTTATAAAGCTAGGATGGTTGTGTAGAGCCTGAAGTAGAACAAAAGAAGCTGTCTTCAAGTGCTTCCTGAATTCTCTCTCCATATTTTGAACTTATTACCACCTGTTGAACATTGTAAAGGTACAGAGTTTCATAATGCAGAGACACTGAAGCAGTAGATTATAGAAGTCCCTTTAAGTCATTTCAAAACATCTGGGACTTTAATAAAGGAGTAGGATAGGGAACAGAAGGAGGAACATTATTGGTTAGGACTGGGGATGATAATGTGCATCTCTGTGAGATGATGGATGTTCACTTAACTTAGGGTGATAATCATTTCATGATGTATGTAAGTCAAATTATAATGTTTTATACCTTAAATGTATATAGTGCTATATTTCAATTATATCTCACTAAAAGTGAAGGGGGAAATAGCCTATACAATTTATACTTTCTCTCATAGTGAAAGAGAAGTAGATTTCTCACAAACTTATGCAGTACATTTGTAGTCTTGCTTCCCCAAGTTAAATTTTTTAAAAAATTTTTTATTAATTTTTTGAAGTGTAGTTGACTTTCAGTGTTGTGTTAGTTTCACATGTGTAGCAGGGTGATTCAGTTATGCATACCTATTTCAAATGCTTTTCCATTATAGGTTATTACAAGATATGAAATTTAGTTCCCTGTGCTAAGCAGTGGGTCCTTGTGGTTTATCTATTTTATCTGTACTAATGTGTATCTGTTAACCCCAAGCTCCTAATTTTTCCTTCACCCCTTTAAGTTTTTAATGTACTATATCAAGCTGTATAGTTCCGTATTCCCTTGGGATTTATCCCAACTGAGAATGTGAGGCAGAGAATACCACAATAAGGAAATTTAATTAGCAGAAATTGTATAGCACAATATAGTCTGCTTGTTACTCGAATACTTTGAGTTTCTGATATGAAGCAAAGGATAATCATGGCTTATAATTGTCATGCTGGATGGGCATTGCAATAACAGATGCTGCAAGGTTATTAGGGAGGAGCTTTTTCCAATAATAATGGTAATACTTGACCTATATTAAGCATGTGATTGCCTGGCAGATCCTGTGCTTGGTCTTTAATCTCAATGTGTTTTTCTTTAAAATCTTATAACGTCACTTCAGCTTCTAGTGGCCTGCAAGCTCTGTGTGTTCAATATTCTAAATAGTTATAATTGGACTGGGATTATTAGCTGTCATGTACCGAAAGATGATCATTACCTCTTCTGTTTGTTTGATCAACAGACAAAAATTCACATGTACACTTTCCTCATTCCCCTATGAAATAGAGGTCTGGGTCTTAATGTGAAAGTCGCTTTCTTGCAAAGACTCAAGATGTTGGATCTTCTCCTGTATGTGATTTCTCAAGTTGGGACTGTCTTCCTACCTCCCATCTCCATTTCATACACCGAAGATGATACTGTAACTTCTTTGTAATGAATAAGAATAGTAGTCCCTGCTGTTTGTTACATTGCTTCAGTCATGTCTGACTCTTTGCAACCCTATGGACCATAGCCTGCCAGGCTTCTCTGTCCATGGGGATTCTCCAGGCAAAAATACTGAAGTGGGTTGCCATGCCCTCCTCCAGGAGACCTTCCCCACCCAGGAGTCAAACATGCATCTCTTACATCTTCTGCACTGGCAGGCAGGTTCTTTACCACCAGTGCCACCTGGAAATAGTAGTCAGTTCAGTCTCTTAGTCGTGTCCAACTCTGCGACCCCATGAATCACAGCACGCTAGGCCTCCCTGTCCAACACTGACTTCCGGAGTTCACTCAGACTCGTGTCCATCGAGTCGGTGATGCCATCCAGCCATCTCATCCTCTGTCGTCCCCTTCTCCTCCTGCCCCCAATCCCTCCCAGCATCAGAGTCTTTTC
>SJYX01015604.1:429385-447596 GCA_006410675.1 Oreotragus oreotragus
GTACTTCTTTTCCTATTTGGAACCAGTCTGTTGTTCCATGTCCAGTTCTAACTGTTGCTTCCTAACCTGCATACAGGTTTCTCGAGAGACAGGTCAGATAATCTGGTATTCCCATCTCTTGAAGAACTTTCCACAGTTTATTGTGATCTACATAGTCAAAGGCTTTGGCATGGTCAATAAAGCAGAAATAGATGTTTTTCTGGAAATCTTTTGCTTTTTCCATGATCCAGTGGATGTTGGCAATTTGATCTCTGGTTCCTCTGCCTTTTCTAAATCCAGCTTGAACATCCGCAAGTTCATGGTTCACACATTGCTGAAGCCTTGCTTGGAGAATTTTGAGCTTTACTTTACTAGTGTGTGAGATGAGTGCAATTTTGTGGTAGTCTGAGCATTCTTTGGCATTGCCTTTTTTCGGGATTGGAATGAAAACTTACTTTTCCAGTCTTGTGGCCACTGCTGAGTTTTCCAAATTTGCTGGCATATTGAGTGCAGCACTTTCACAACATCATCTTTCAGGATTTTAAATAGCTCAACTGGAATTCCATCACCTCCACTAGCTTTGTTCGTAGTGATGCTTTCTAAGGCCCACTTGACTTCACATTCCCAGATGTCTGGCTCTAGGTGAGTAACTGATGTTTAAAACTTTAATCCTTAAGTAGTACAGACTAGAAATTAATCCCATGTTCAATAATAATTTAGATAAATTCAATATGTGAAAGCTAAGCAAAGATGAGTTTGTCTGTAGGAGCTGTTTCTAGCTTTTGCATTCGGGAAGGAAATGGATTGTGTTCCAGAAACATTGGTTATGATGCTCAGAAGTGAATCCTGAGATTTAGTTATCAGAAATCAAACTTAGCATGGCATGTATCCTGATGCAAAGGGGTTTCAGGTATCTATAATACATGTGGTTTAAACTTGAAAAAGTTCACCCTAATCCATACTTGGTATTGTAACATAATTGATCAATACAGTAAATAATAAGCCCTCCCTTTCACTTGTAAATCTATGAATGCAAGGAAAAATGCTACTGTAAAAAATACTAAACATAAAGGAAATTGTCACTAGAGGCCTTTTTTCTCTAAAGCATACTTTTACTTAAAGTGTATTTGTAGAAAGCTGTTTGTGGATTTCATTATATTTTTGCTCTTATGTATTGCAGACCTCCCCACCTTTGTGTGTGTGTGTGTGTGTATGTATGTATGTGTATGTGTTATTTGTTGAAGTTATCCACTTTTTCTTAATTCATCTGAAAATAAATTGTCTGGAATTTTCATTATTTATGAAATATTCCCCAGCTTCTATTATTTATGGCAGTTTTTCTATAGAACAGCTCGCTATTTGTTTCTCTATGCTGGAAATTAGATCCAGTAGAGGTACACCCACTGAGGCTGTTTTGTAAAGTTCAATTTTACTACTGGCCTTAGGTTATTGGTCTTCTTTCCAATTGTTTTTTAGGTATCAATTTATTGTCCTATTTTTGGAACCAGAATAATACTCTCTCATGTATTCACCCATAAGAAAGAGCTTAAAAAATATAACCGAATTATAGCAGTGAGAAAAGTTCATATCTTTGGTATCTGTGCATAAAGAAGATTCAGTATATGACAGATTGAACCTAACATACCATTTGAAAAACACTGAACTTTCTTATGTGTGTGTATTATATATACTTATTATACACACATATATGTATATTATGTGCAAGCTGTGTAAATGTTAGTATACCCGCATGTACTTAGTCACTTTCCTCCTTTGTTTCGTTTCACAACATGGGGTCTTTCTGAGGCAAGGGCTGTCTTTCTGCTTTTGTAACTCATTCTAGCCCCTGATACACCATCCAGTGAATTGTCAAATTATATTCACTGGATGCTTTATTTGAAAAGAAGCTTTCTCTCTGGATGAGTGGGTGGCTAGCTCTATAGAATGAATAAAATATATATTAGAACTCTGTCTTAAACTGTGATTTTTAAATTCAAATTCTCAAAAAAACTTGAGCTTTTCAGGAAGAAACAAGAACTCCAAATTGTCCTAAAGACTCGTTCACGATTTGCCTGGAAAATCCTGTGTTTGTATCTCCATTGAAATTTAACTCAGTGATATAAATGAAAGAATTGATGTTATGTACACAAGCTCATAAACTGCTCTGAGTCTGTTTGTGAAATCGATATTTATAATCTCTCATAAAAGGCCTCCCTTTTAAACTAAAACTTATCAACATGATAGCTGTTTCTCCAGAAGCACCAAAGTGACAGCAATCCTTTGATGGCTTTCTGCTAAGTGTATTTGTGATGCTAAATAGCTCCAGCATGCAGCTTACCCAAAGCTTTCATTTAGCTAGAAAACTTCTAAATTGCTTATTGAATTATCAGGTCAGTAGCCTGATGTCCTTGCCTCTACTGTGCAAAATCAGTTAGATAATATATTTTAATTTTTTACTGTCTATAATGTAGTGAGTGGATTTAAGTGCACTTGTGCTATATCTTTTTGCTATATTTTTCTTTTGTAATTCTGCTTAATAGAAGAATAAATATGAGGACATTAAAGTTCCATTGGATTGACATTTCCCTTTATGAGTTCTTTACACAACTGAAAGCAAGGGAGGGGCAGGAAATTCCATGTTGTTTATATGTTGCAAATCTATGTGTTCAATGCACGTGACCAGAAATCTTACATTGGGATTCATTATCTATACTTTAAAAAAATCTACCCTATCTATTTAAACACATTTTTGAAAGAGTTTTGATTATGTTTGCATCTGAATGAGAGGATATAAATTAAATGAATGTTTCCTAGAACAATTTCTATTTTAAAGGTGTGTCTTTACCCCAGAGAGAAGTGGCCTAAATTTGTAAATGATGAGTATAATTTATTTTATTTTTCATAGCTAGGTAATATTATTTTAAAGAATACCTTCTTTCTGAAGATAAACAGTTGTATTTTCGCAAGAGCATTTCTCCCTTAGAAGGCAACTTCGGATGAGAAAAGTTTTCCGTAGAGAAGTAGCTTATGTACATTTTAATATTGCTTCATTAATTATTAGTAGCATGTTGGGATGTGGAAAGAGGATAACTGTCATTCAATCTGAATGTTTGTTTACCCAGAAAAATATGGCTACACTTAATGCTTAATTTGATTTAACCAATTTTGGCCTCTTGATTCCTTTGGACCTGCCCAGTTTTTACTCATCCTAAGCTAGTCCAAATCATTCTTGGCAGAGTTCTGCTCACTCTGGAATTGGCAGGAGCCCCAGACTGTAATGGAGCAAGAAGTCATCTTCTTGAGCATTAATATGGAAGGCCCACACTTATTCATGATCAAGTACATTCAGGTGTACTGTTTTTGCATAGGGAGGTAGGGGTTGGTGATTGATTATACCTTTGATAAGAACTCGTTGTAATTATGAAATATCATAGGTCACAAAATTAAGAGATGCAGCATGATTTATTTCTTAGGGTTACTTGGGAGGATTTAATAAAGACAGATACTACTAAAACATTTCACCTCTCCCTGACATAGTAATTATTATAGCAAAGCTCAGGTACATGTCACCCCATCTCACAGACAGAGTGAAATGATTCCTGAAGGCTGGTGTTCATCCATTCACATCCTTTATGGCTGTCTGCCAATCCAAATGCTGTGCTTTCTACTTGTGACAAACCACTAACTGAGCTGAGTAGAGCTTGCAGGAGAGGCAATCTTTCATTTTTGTTCTTGCTCTGTCACCATTTCCAAGCAAAAAAAAAGAAATTTTCCTTCTCAAGAGCTTCCTCTCCCCCCTACACTTGTATCTGCATAGCTCTATTGTTGATCATTCCAGAAGGACTGCCTCTCAGACTTGTTGAAATCTTAAGCAACTTTGATCATGTTTCTTGAGAACTGCCAGTGTCACTCATGAGAAGCAATTGTCCTCTACATGTTGTCCACTCTCTTGCATTTTACTCTGTTTTTTAATACTGACCACTGCCACTCTGCACATACTCAAACTCATTTTTAGTTTTTATGAAAGAGATTTCTATGTACCTCTAGATAGTTCTGTACTAAGTTGGCTTGGCAAATTTCCCTAATGCTGTTGCTAGGCAGGGTTTCCAGGATTGGCAGGAGAGAGCTATAAAATTGTGAAATGGGCAAATTTTGTCAAATTTTGTCTTTGGAACCCTTTCAAATGTGCTGTTATACCTCATATTATTCCTAGTCCCTTAACTCCTGAAGTTCTGAAATATTAGATAATATTAGCCTCACATTGGAGATGGCAATGGCAACCCACTCCAGTACTCTTACCTGGAAAATCCCATGGATGGAGGAGCCTGGTAGGCTACAGTCCATGAGGTCTCGAAGAGTCGGACAAGACTGAGTGCCTTCACTTTCACTTTTCACTTTCATGCATTAGAGAAGGAGATGGCAACCCACTCCAGTATTCTTGTCTGGAGAATCCCAGGGATGGGGGAGCCTGGTGGGCTGCTGTCTATGGGGTTGCACAGAGTCAGACACGACTGAAGCGACTTAGCAGTAGCAGCCTCACATCATCTGTATTAGAAATTTTGCAAAACTGTCTTCTTAACAAAGTACTCAGGTAGAAGTGCTTAGGTACTTTTCTAGAAAAAAGTATTGGCAGAATCTACGTTTCAGATCTTTCCTGAATCATCCTACCTTTTAAGTTTTAAATGCAAATTGGAAACTTCCCTCCTCCTGTCATGCATTAAAAATACGACTTTAACCACAACCATTGAGAAAGCTGAGCCATGTGCTGATGGGGGTTTTGCTGCATCTGCATGCTCAGCCATGTCTGCCCCTGGGCAACCCTGCCAGGCTCCCCTGTCCATTGCGCTTCCCAGTCAAGAATACTGGAGTGGGTTCCACTCCTTCCTCCAGGGCCTTTTCCCAATCCAGGGATCAAACCCGAGTCTTCTGCCTTTCCTGCATTGGCAGGCAGACTCTTAACCACTGAACTACTTGGAAGCTCTTCTAAACATAGCCTATTTAAGACTCATTTCAAAGAAAGATTCTAAATGGCACATTAATTTTCCAGTTCTTTTTTTTAAATTGAGATATAATTGACATATAACTCTCTGTAAGTTTAAGATGTACAATGTGGATTTGATACACTTACACATTGTAATTTGATTGCCACTATAGCATTAGTTAAAACACCTTTCACATCACATAATCATCATTTCCTTTTTTGTAGTGAGAATAATTAAAACCTAGTCTCTTAGTCACTTGGAAATTTATAGTACCACTTCGTGAACTGTAATCACTATGCTGTGAATTTGATCTCCAGGATTTATTTATCTATTAATTGTAAGCTTGTGCCCTCTAGATTTTTCAAGGTTTATCCCTTGATTAAATTACCAAAAAAGCCAATTACCAAGGTCTTGACTAGATCCTCTGATCGATCCATGCAAAAACACTTGTTCAATCAAGATTTAGTTTTTTCTACATGACTTAATGCCAGGCTGGATGAAGCACAAGCTGGAATCAAAATTGCCAGGAGAAATATCAGTGACCTCTGATACTCAGATAGCACCACCCTTAGGGCAGAAAGTGAAGAGGAACTAAAGAGCCTCTTGATGAAAGTAAAAGAGGAGAGTGAGAAAGCTGGCTTAAAAGTCAGCATTCAAGTAACTAAGATCATGCCATCCAGTCCCATCACTGCATGACAAATAGATGAGTAACAGTGGAAACAGTGATAGACTTTCTTTTCTTGGGCTCCAAAATCACCGTAGATGGTGACTGCAGCCATGAAATTAAAAGACGCTTGCTCCTTGGAAGAAAAGCTATAACAAAACTAGACATCATTTTAAAAAGCAGAGACATTACTTTGCCAACAAATGTCCATCTATTCAAAGCTATGGTTTTTCCAGTAGTCATGTATGGATGTGAGAGCTGAACCGTAAAGAAGGCTGAGTGCTGAAGGATTGATGCTTTTGAACTGTGGTGTTGGAGGAGACTCTTGAGAGTTCCTTGGACTGCAAGGAGATCAAAGCAGTCAAGAGTATAATTTATTTTATTTTTCATAGCTAGGTAATATTATTTTAAAGAATACCTTCTTTCTGAAGATAAACAGTTGTATTTTCGCAAGAGCATTTCTCCCTTAGAAGGCAACTTCGGATGAGAAAAGTTTTCCGTAGAGAAGTAGCTTATGTACATTTTAATATTGCTTCATTAATTATTAGTAGCATGTTGGGATGTGGAAAGAGGATAACTGTCATTCAATCTGAATGTTTGTTTACCCAGAAAAATATGGCTACACTTAATGCTTAATTTGATTTAACCAATTTTGGCCTCTTGATTCCTTTGGACCTGCCCAGTTTTTACTCATCCTAAGCTAGTCCAAATCATTCTTGGCAGAGTTCTGCTCACTCTGGAATTGGCAGGAGCCCCAGACTGTAATGGAGCAAGAAGTCATCTTCTTGAGCATTAATATGGAAGGCCCACACTTATTCATGATCAAGTACATTCAGGTGTACTGTTTTTGCATAGGGAGGTAGGGGTTGGTGATTGATTATACCTTTGATAAGAACTCGTTGTAATTATGAAATATCATAGGTCACAAAATTAAGAGATGCAGCATGATTTATTTCTTAGGGTTACTTGGGAGGATTTAATAAAGACAGATACTACTAAAACATTTCACCTCTCCCTGACATAGTAATTATTATAGCAAAGCTCAGGTACATGTCACCCCATCTCACAGACAGAGTGAAATGATTCCTGAAGGCTGGTGTTCATCCATTCACATCCTTTATGGCTGTCTGCCAATCCAAATGCTGTGCTTTCTACTTGTGACAAACCACTAACTGAGCTGAGTAGAGCTTGCAGGAGAGGCAATCTTTCATTTTTGTTCTTGCTCTGTCACCATTTCCAAGCAAAAAAAAAGAAATTTTCCTTCTCAAGAGCTTCCTCTCCCCCCTACACTTGTATCTGCATAGCTCTATTGTTGATCATTCCAGAAGGACTGCCTCTCAGACTTGTTGAAATCTTAAGCAACTTTGATCATGTTTCTTGAGAACTGCCAGTGTCACTCATGAGAAGCAATTGTCCTCTACATGTTGTCCACTCTCTTGCATTTTACTCTGTTTTTTAATACTGACCACTGCCACTCTGCACATACTCAAACTCATTTTTAGTTTTTATGAAAGAGATTTCTATGTACCTCTAGATAGTTCTGTACTAAGTTGGCTTGGCAAATTTCCCTAATGCTGTTGCTAGGCAGGGTTTCCAGGATTGGCAGGAGAGAGCTATAAAATTGTGAAATGGGCAAATTTTGTCAAATTTTGTCTTTGGAACCCTTTCAAATGTGCTGTTATACCTCATATTATTCCTAGTCCCTTAACTCCTGAAGTTCTGAAATATTAGATAATATTAGCCTCACATTGGAGATGGCAATGGCAACCCACTCCAGTACTCTTACCTGGAAAATCCCATGGATGGAGGAGCCTGGTAGGCTACAGTCCATGAGGTCTCGAAGAGTCGGACAAGACTGAGTGCCTTCACTTTCACTTTTCACTTTCATGCATTAGAGAAGGAGATGGCAACCCACTCCAGTATTCTTGTCTGGAGAATCCCAGGGATGGGGGAGCCTGGTGGGCTGCTGTCTATGGGGTTGCACAGAGTCAGACACGACTGAAGCGACTTAGCAGTAGCAGCCTCACATCATCTGTATTAGAAATTTTGCAAAACTGTCTTCTTAACAAAGTACTCAGGTAGAAGTGCTTAGGTACTTTTCTAGAAAAAAGTATTGGCAGAATCTACGTTTCAGATCTTTCCTGAATCATCCTACCTTTTAAGTTTTAAATGCAAATTGGAAACTTCCCTCCTCCTGTCATGCATTAAAAATACGACTTTAACCACAAGCATTGAGAAAGCTGAGCCATGTGCTGATGGGGGTTTTGCTGCATCTGCATGCTCAGCCATGTCTGCCCCTGGGCAACCCTGCCAGGCTCCCCTGTCCATTGCGCTTCCCAGTCAAGAATACTGGAGTGGGTTCCACTCCTTCCTCCAGGGCCTTTTCCCAATCCAGGGATCAAACCCGAGTCTTCTGCCTTTCCTGCATTGGCAGGCAGACTCTTAACCACTGAACTACTTGGAAGCTCTTCTAAACATAGCCTATTTAAGACTCATTTCAAAGAAAGATTCTAAATGGCACATTAATTTTCCAGTTCTTTTTTTTAAATTGAGATATAATTGACATATAACTCTCTGTAAGTTTAAGATGTACAATGTGGATTTGATACACTTACACATTGTAATTTGATTGCCACTATAGCATTAGTTAAAACACCTTTCACATCACATAATCATCATTTCCTTTTTTGTGGTGAGAATAATTAAAACCTAGTCTCTTAGTCACTTGGAAATTTATAGTACCACTTCGTGAACTGTAATCACTATGCTGTGAATTTGATCTCCAGGATTTATTTATCTATTAATTGTAAGCTTGTGCCCTCTAGATTTTTCAAGGTTTATCCCTTGATTAAATTACCAAAAAAGCCAATTACCAAGGTCTTGACTAGATCCTCTGATCGATCCATGCAAAAACACTTGTTCAATCAAGATTTAGTTTTTTCTACATGACTTAATGCCAGGCTGGATGAAGCACAAGCTGGAATCAAAATTGCCAGGAGAAATATCAGTGACCTCTGATACTCAGATAGCACCACCCTTAGGGCAGAAAGTGAAGAGGAACTAAAGAGCCTCTTGATGAAAGTAAAAGAGGAGAGTGAGAAAGCTGGCTTAAAAGTCAGCATTCAAGTAACTAAGATCATGCCATCCAGTCCCATCACTGCATGACAAATAGATGAGTAACAGTGGAAACAGTGATAGACTTTCTTTTCTTGGGCTCCAAAATCACCGTAGATGGTGACTGCAGCCATGAAATTAAAAGACGCTTGCTCCTTGGAAGAAAAGCTATAACAAAACTAGACATCATTTTAAAAAGCAGAGACATTACTTTGCCAACAAATGTCCATCTATTCAAAGCTATGGTTTTTCCAGTAGTCATGTATGGATGTGAGAGCTGAACCGTAAAGAAGGCTGAGTGCTGAAGGATTGATGCTTTTGAACTGTGGTGTTGGAGGAGACTCTTGAGAGTTCCTTGGACTGCAAGGAGATCAAAGCAGTCAATCCTAAAGAAAATCAAACCTGAATATTCATTGAAAAGTCTGATGCTAAAGCTGAAGCTCCAGTATCTTGGCCATCTGATTTGAAGAGCTGACTCATTAGAAAAGACCCTGATGCTGGGAAAAACTGAAGGCAGGAGGAGAAAGGGACAGCAGAGGACAAGGTGATTCAGTAACATCACTGACTCAATGTACATGAGTTTGAGCGAGCTCCAGGAGATGATGAGGGACAGGGAAGCCTGGCATGCTACAGTCCATGGGTCTCAAAGAGTTGAACATTACTGAGCAACTGAACAGCAAAAACAACATGACTTAAGAGTCAAGACAAAAGTAGTCTCTCTGAGAAGCTTATCTAAATCTTTTGGACTATAGAGTTTGCTTCATAACCTTTACTGATCATGAGAGTAGAAAAATAACCATGAGTGGAGGAAAAGTTGGTAAAAAAACAGTTTCCCAGGCCCCTGCTCTGTAAACTGTGGTCAGCAAGAGAGCAAGTTCAAAAAGGCATGTTTTTTAACAAAGCTTTGTCTTTGCTCCTTTTTCTGATCAGGCACTTTGATGAACACTGCTGAATTGAGAATCTTGTCACTGAGGTGATAATTTTTGCTGAAGTCAGCTCTGGAAAAGATTTTCCCTGCAGTTGACTTAGCATGCCCTTTCTAATATCTACAGTGAACACAACCACTAGTTCCTTTCTCCTGCAAGCAAATTTGGGAGTACTCTCCCATTTCACAGAGGAATAGACTAGGGCTTAGAGGGAGTGACAGCTTGCTCAGGTTGACCCACTGATGTGTGAGGCGAATATGATAACCACTGCACTATGGAAATGATGTGTTTAAGGGGTTAAAAGTCATTCAGGTCTGAGGTCAAGTGCTACCCTGCCCCATTTTAGCTGTGAGAACATAAGAAAATTATTTAACCTTACTAAATCTCGAGTTTCAGTTTCATAATTTGTCAGAAGATTATAACAACAGCAGCTACCTTTTAAGATTATTATGTTAATATAAAATGAAAATAAATATAAACTTCCTGTTATGTTGTTTGACAAAGACTTCAGTACTTGATAAATATTAAGATTATTTTTTCTTGGTCTCTGACACATAATTTCTGTTTCCAGTTCAGTTTGTTTTCACCTGTAATATTTGATATTACATTTTTTCCTAGTGGCAAAAAGGTATGTAACTTATTACATATTTGTAACTAATTTCCTATGACCTTGAGGTTCTTTGGATCTTTATTTATATAAATGTTTTTAAGGTGTGTAACAGAAAGATACACAAATCAACAAGAGTAGAGCTCCATGACTTTTCACAAAGTGAATCTTCCCATTCAGTTACCACCCGCATCAAGAAGTAATACTTTATCAATATCTCTCATGTCCCCTTTTGAACTCTAGTTCCTTCTCTACCATCATCTTCTCACCAAATGGAACTATTATTTGGACTTCTAGCAGGATAGATTAGTTTTTTAATTTTTAAAGAAACTTTACATAATGGATTTTGCACTCTGTACTCTTTTTCTGTCTGCCTTTTTCTCCTCTGCATATTTGTGAGATTTGTCCATATTGTGATGGATAGCAATAATTTTGTTCATTTCCATTGCCTTATGTAGTGCCCTTGTGTATATCCTATTATTAGATTGTATACCACATTTTATCTGTTCTCATTAATGGATGGACATTTGGATTATTTCCGATTTAGGGTTATTACAAAGAACTGCAGCCATTCTTGCACACATGTCCTCACATGTGTGCATTTCTATTGGGCACAGACCTAAAAGTAGAATTCCTAGGTGACATGCTATGCACATACACAACTTTAGTAGAAAATTGACACTTCATTTTAACTTATACACTGCCACAAATCGTTCTGAATATAGGTAGCACATAATTCTAGAAAATGACTTTAAATATGACCTATCTGACATCATGTAAAGAGGTGTGAAAGCCATATGGATGCATTAAGTATTTATCTCATCACCTTCCATATCACAGCACATGAGTGATTGCTGTCTGCTACCACATATACATCTCTTCCAAAAGAGAACAAATGCTGCCATATCCATCATGCTTCCTCTGCTTCTTTCTTGTTATCTTCAGGACAAAACGCAAACTACATGATATAGTTTATAAGACGTTTCATGATCTTGACCCAACCATGTTCTATGAGCCCAGAGTCATGGTGAAATCAGCAAGGCCTGTGGCCAGGGAAGCTGCTGATGAGTCAAGAAGAAGGGGTCACTTCTGTCTTTCTATCCACTCATCAGCCCTCATACAGGCTTTTCTGTAAAGAATGAGAATTTCACATTCTCAAGATGATCCTATAAATCAGTTGATTGGTCTCTACTATGATCTCTTTTAATAGATGCTGCCTTTCAATTACAAATCACCAAACATTCTTAATAAAATTAGATCGACTGTATCACCTTTACCCTAGAACTACTTATCAGATCCCTCTACGTTGGATTAAAATCAAGCTTTGCTCCCATTTATTGGGTTGGCCAAAAAGTTTGTTTGGGCTTTCTGTAAGATGTTACAGTAAACCTCAAATGAACTTTTTGCAAACCAATAAAGATTTCCCAAGGCAAACTGGAGTTGTTTCCTTCCCTGAAGAGGAATATTTCTCTTTGATGACAAGGCAAGGGTCACCTGGGCTGAAAGCAAGTATGAAACCAGTTGCAAAGTCTACCTCAGCAGGATGTCCCTGAGCAGCAGAAATGTTGTCCACAGCCAGCTTCCATGCTAATAGACACCAATCTTGTCATCCTTAGAACTGAAGGTAAATTAGTATGAAGACCAGTCTCAGGCAAGAATTGAAAACTGAACCAACTCTCCAATGCTCTGTATGTCAAATAGGGGCCAGCAGGGGCCATGTGTCATAAACTAGCAACACAGAGTGAAAATTGCTATTTCTTTTCTGCATCTTTAAAACAAGGGAAAACAACTATATTAAAGTCATTGTAGGTTCAAAATTTTAAATTTCATTTATTTGAAAGGACACTTGATACTAGCCTAAATGTATTTTTCTACTTTTAAATCTTTGCTCAAATCTAACTTCTAAATATAACCTACCTGAGCATCTATTTTGACTTACAATGGGGTTATGCCCAGATACACATACTGTAAGCTGAAAACATTATAGTTGAAAATACATTTAATCTGTTTAACCTGTCAAACATCATAGATTAGCTTTATCTACTTTAAAAGTGCTCAGAACAAGTACTTAGATTAGCCTACAGCATTTTAAATGGAGTGTTGAATATCTTATGTAGTTTACTGAATTCTGTAATGAATGGGGGAAAAAAAAAAAAAACAATCATTGTCTGTGTACAGAATGGTTGTAAGTGTATTGGATGTTTATCCTTGTCATCACTTGGCTGACTGGGACTGCTGCTCCCTGCCTCTGTCCAGCACCATAAGAAAGTATGTACCATGTATTGCTAGCCCCTGGCTTCCCCAGTGGCTCAAGCAGTAAAGAATATTCCTGCAATGCAGGAGACACAGGTTCAATCCCTGGGGCAGGGAGATGCCCTGGAGGAGGAAATGACAGCCCATGTCAGTATTCTTGCCGGGCAATCCCATGGACAGAGGAGGCGGGTGGGCTACAGTCCATGGGAGTTGCAAAGAGTCAGGCATGACTGAGTATACAAGCAAGCAAACCCAGGAAAAGGTCAAAGTTCAAAATTTGAGGTATGATTTCTACTGAGTGGATATTATTTTTGCACCATTGTAAAGTAAAAATTTGTCAAGTTGGAGACCTTCTGTGCTGTATTCTGCCTCCCTGACCATCCTCACGTCTCCCATTCACATTTACTTGACTCTTTTCCCCTACTAGTTGGTTTCCTTATTCTTTATTTTTCAGCTGTCTCTCTACACCACCCCCAAAACAGATATACTGCCCAGTTTTCGATGAACACCTTGAGAACTGATAACTGTGTTGTGTTAGGTTGGATTCTCCCAGAAGGAGACCCTGAGTTAGGATTTGTGAACAAAAACTGTGTTTATCAAGTGCAGGTCACACCACTAGAGTAGAATAAGGAGTGCTGCCAGGAAGGGAAGAAAGAACATGGTACCCGTGTCATGGAGCCAGGTGCATGGTGGCCACTGAAGCCGAAACTTGTGGAGAACTCTGGGAGACTAAGCAAAATGCATGCCCAGGTTTGACCAGACCTGAAAGGCCAGGAAACTAGGGTATTCATATGGAAATTTATAAGAGTGCTTCACTGAGAAGAATGTTCAGTCTGTGCCTTTCTCGTTAAGTATGGGCATTCTTCTGTTTTGGAAAAAGCTCAGAGGCTCCCCTGGTGGCTCAGATTCCTGCAATGTGGGAGACCTGGGCTCAGTCCCTGGGTTGGGAGGATCCCCTGGAGGAGGGCATGGCAACCCACTCCAGTATTCTTGCCTGGAGAATCCCCATGAACAGAGGAGCCTGGCAGGCTGCAGTCCGTGGGGTCACAAAGAGTTGGACACTACTGAGCGACTGAACGCACACATAGGCACTGAGATCCAGATACTGGCAGTTGGAATTTGGCCAGGATGCAGTGAAAAGTTGCTCTTTCTGATGTTATCCCTCTGTGATTTTAAAGTACTAAGGTGTATTGAAGTTGCTCTGTTAATATAATATATATATATATATATATATTTTAAACTGGGGTTTGTATGTTGTCTGTGTAATTCATGTCATAACCAAAAGTTCACTTTTTTTTTCTAATAAAAGTACACTTTACTATAGCCCAGTGGCCAGTTGAATGTGTATTTTGAATGGTTTGCATTTGGAGTAAAAATAGATTTATCATCACCTGGCTGTGCAGTCCCATTTGGTCTCGCTTGAAACTGATCCCATGCCCTTTGTGGATGCTGGACCAAAGCGATGGGAAAGAGGAAATCTGGGTACAGAGAGCAAAACATGTCCCTATTCATGAGCTAGAAAGAAGATAATTTAAACGGCTTCAGAAACACCTTCCATATATCCTTCTCTTCTCCTTTAGGTGCCTCAGTTCAGTTCAGTCGCTCAGTCATGTCCAACTCTGTGGCCTCATGGACTGCAGCACACCAGGCTTCCCTGTCATCATCAATTCCCGGAACTTAGACTCATGTCCATTGAGTTGGTGATGCCTACAGTGTATTATATCCCTACACCTATTTAGGTGCCTACAGTGTATTATATACCTATTTAGGTGCCTAAAGTGTAAATATATCCCTTCCTGGATGGCTGCTACCAAGTTTTGTTGGGCTGAAAATAGCTCTAAGATAAGGTCAAGTAGGTAGGATGTGAGGCTCTTAGGCAGCATTCTCCATGCCTGAGAAAAGAGGGTCTGACTGAATAGTACTAAGAAATTCCAGGACAATCATATAGGAGAATAGCTCAAGTTAGGAAGAAACCTGAAAATATCTGGTCTCCTATTTTTCAATCATGGCTGCCCATATGATTTACTGGAGAAGTGTTACATTCCTGCCCTACACTCAGACCAACTAAATCAGACATTTTGCTGGTGGGATCCAACTGTCTATTTTTTTTTTAAATCCTCAGGTGATTCTAATGTAGAGTTAGGGCTGAGAACTACTGTAAAATGAAACCCTACCCTCTTGTGAAAGAGGTAACTGGGGCTCAGGAAGGTGACTTGTCACCTAATTACCAACTGGAACAGGGGCGCTGCCTGTCTATTGTTCCTTTCCTCTTTGAATACCTATTTTATATCCAAAAATGAACACAAGTGCAGTAAGAAATGTCAGTGATGTGAATGTGTTCTTTACGTATTATTCACTTAAGAAAACAAGTAACTAAGGGACACTCTGACCTCATCCTGTAATACACAGCCCTACTGCGCTCGCCCACATGGTGACTCTCCCTACCCACTAAAAACAAATGGCCTTTACCATGAGCAAGTGACCCCTTTGAGCTTAACTGAACATGTGGTTTTTCCTGTGTGCGGGAACTTACCTGGAGGTTGTGCAAATACCTCTGAATAGGTGGAAACATATATTGCATGGATCCATGGTTTGGAGTGGTATGAAAAGATGGTAGATATATTTTGCTTCGTAGTACTCAACAAATATCACATGTGAATTCTCATGCTTTATAATTAGGGACATTGGGAAGAGACGTATAAACTTGCAATGTGGCAGGTACAATTATGTAAGTGCATGATGTGGACAGGGACTTCTAAGCAATAGTAATTTATTAAAGAGCCATGGTAGCTTTTAAAAAAAGAAGAGGTAAAAATAAAATTGAATTTAGGGTAATTATAAATACTTTGGAAGATAACTTTAATTCTCTGCACCTGTGCCGTTATTCATTCATTCAGCATATGCATCTCTAGAATGACAAGCCAGGAGGAGTTTGCTATTCTGCTGTTCAGTCCCTCAGTCATTTCTGACTCTCTTGCGACTTTATGGACTGTAGCCCACCAGGCTCCTCTATCCATGGGGTTTCCCAGGCAGGAATACTGGAGTGAGTTGCCATTTACTCCTCCAATTTCTACTCCACTGCCCCACAAGTTTCCACTGGGAGCTTGCATTCCTGGAAACTCAAGGAGAGGTTGAATGGGTTGAAAATATAGACGGTCAGGCCATAGATGCTTTCCATTTTGAAAAATACATAAAACCAACATGGATTCGATCAGAAAAATTTCCTGCTTCTCCTCTGTATTAGGAAGCTTTGCAACTAACCAAAGCTTCAATCCAAACTGGCTGAAACAATAAGGAAATGCACTACCTCATATAACAAGAAACCCAGTGGTTATGTGGGCTCAAGATTTGATTGGTTCTGTGGCTCAGCAATGCCATCAAGGACATAGTGTTTTTTTTCAGTTTCTCTGCTTTTTCATCATCAGTGTTGGCATGAAGTCAGCTAAAGAATGAAAGATAAACCTCAGGATGACAGCACAATCAGCAGTCAGGCATAGCCTCTTGATTCAACAATGACTAGAAGAATAAGAATTATTTCTAGAGAATCTTAAAACCAGTAAAGTTTTCCAGAGCCTCCTTCACTCCCCTGCTGCTGCTAAGTTGCTTCAGTCGTGTCCGACTCTGTGCAACCCCAGAGAGGGCAGCCCACCAGGCTCCCCAGTCCCTGGGATTCTCCAGGCGAGAACACTGGAGTGGGTTGCCATTTCCTTCTCCAATGCATGAAAGTGAAAAGTGAAAGTGAAGTCGCTCAGTTGTGTCCAGCTCTTAGCGACCCCACGGACTGCAGCCTACCAGGCTCCTCCGTCCATGGGATTTTCCAGGCAAGAGTCCTGGAGTGGGGTGCCATTGCCTTCTCTCCCCTAAAGGACTGTTACTCACATGTCAGTCACTGAAGTAGGATATTGACAGAGCTTGCTAAAATTCAGACTCTGATTCAGTTGATCTGGTTGCTGCTGCTGTTTTAGTCGTTCAGTCATGGCAACTCTTTCGCAACCCCCATGGACTATAGCCTGCCAGGCTCCTCTGTCCCTGGGATTTCCTAGGCAAGAGTACTAGAGTGAGTAGCCATTCCCTCCTCCAGGGGATCTTCCTGACCCAAGGATAAAACCTGCATTGAAAGAGGATTCTTTACCCCTGAACTACCAGGCAGGGCCAATGGGTCTATGGGGAAGGGAAAAAAGGCTGTGATTTTAACAGGCTCTCAGGTGGTGGGAAGGCTGCTAGCTTGCAGAATATACTTTGAGATGCTAATATGTATGACCTGGAAGTTCTCCCTTAGGCTAATCATCTGGGGTGGAATGCATGATGAAAGAGTGAACCAAAGTGTCCACTGTATACTCTTAATTCTACACTTTTTTACATTTAACTTGATAAGAATATAATTTGCTTTAAATAACAATTGGGGCCTTACAACTAGATGAAAAAATGAAGTAATGTTTTTTATTGAATATCTGGAAGTCTATTGTGTTAAGAAATAGGAGCTAATACTTTCCCTATGAAGATATGAATTGCCTTGACTAGGTCTGTTTCTTTATACTTTTTTTTTTTTACAAGGACATCATTTTACACCATTTTGTAAATTATTTGGCATAAGCAACCTACCTGTGCCTCACTCTATATGATAAATAAGCAGACAACTACCAGATAAGTAATGCATTCATATACCACATGTCTCTCCTATTTTCCCTGCTCTATATAAACATCTAAATGCAGAGTTCCAAAGACTAGCAAGAAGAGATAAGAAAGCCTTCTTCAACGATCAATGCAAAGAAATAGAGGAAAAGAACAGAATGGGAAAGACTAGAGATCTCTTCAAGAAAATTAGAGATACCAAGGGAACATTTCATGCAAAGATGGGCTCAATAAAGGACAGAAATGGTATGGACCTAACAAAAGCAGAAGATATTAAGAAGAGGTGGCAAGAATACACAGAAGAACTGTACAAAAAAGATCTTCACAACCCAGATAATCACCATGGTGTGATCACTCATCTAGAGCCAGACATCCTGGAATGTGAAGTCAAGTGGACCTTAGAAAGCATCACTGCGAACAAAGCTAGTGGAGGTGATGGAATTCCAGTTGAGCTGTTTCAAATCCTGAAAGATGATGCTGTGAAAGTGCTGCACTCAACATGCCAGTAAATTTGGAAAACTCAGCAGTGGCCACAGGACTGGAAAAGATCAGTTTTCATTCCAATTCCAAAGAAAGGCAATGCCAAAGAATGCTCAAACTACTGCACAATGGCACTCATCTCACATGCTAGTAATGTTCAAAATTCTCCAAGCCAGACTTCAGCAATACATGAACCACAAACTTCCAGATGTTCAAGCTGGTTTTAGAAAAGGCAGAGGAACCAGAGATCAAATTGCCAACATCTGCCGGATCATCAAAAAAGCAAGAGAGTTCCAGAAAAAAACATCTAATTCTGCTTTATTAACTATACCAAAGCCTTTGACTCTGTGGATCACAAGAAACTGTGGAAGATTCTGAAAGAGATGGGAATACCAGACCACCTAACCTGCCTCTTGAGAAATCTGTATGCAGGTCAGGAAGCAACAGTTAGAACTGGACATGGAACAACAGACTGGTTTCAAATAGGAAAAGGAGTACGTCAAGGCTGTATATTGTCTCCCTGCTTATTTAACTTATATGCAGAGTACATCATGAGAAACGCTAGACTGGAAGA
>SJYX01015606.1:0-36379 GCA_006410675.1 Oreotragus oreotragus
CTGCAAAGGGTGGTACTGGTGGTTGTGTGATGCTGGGTCTTGTATTCAAGTGGTTTCCTTTGTGTGATTTCTCACTATTTGATACTCCCTAGGGTTAGTTCTCTGGTAGTCTAGGGTTCTGAAGTCAGTGCTGCCACTCCAAAGGCTCAGGGCTTGATCTCTGTTCAGGAATAAAGATTCTACAAGTGGTTCGTTAAATGAGAGTTTTTATAAAGTGAGATTAAAACAAAATCCCAAGATGAGTAATTGAAGATGTACCCTAGACAAATGGCAGCTACAAAATCAGGCAAATAATGATTAAAATAATGAAATATCCACAAATACATATACACCCATAAGCAAAGTGAAAACAGTTCAACAAAAATAAAGTACAGTAGATTAACCTGACAAACAAAGGAAATCAAAAATTATATTTACCTGTTAAGAACAAAACTAACTTAAGCACAAACTGGAAAACAAAACTAAAGCAAGGTGCCACCTGGGCAATAAAGAAATAAAAATAAAACTAACAAATATTTTGAGAGGAAAGGAAAGAAGAAAATAAAGAAAGAATAACTATGTAAAGTTAAATAGAGGTAGATGAAGATGATTTAAATACATTAAATATTAACTGCAAGGGGGAAAGAACAGTAGGAAAGGCAAACAAATAAATATATGTAGAAAAAACATAATAGGTTTAAAAAATTAAAATTATAAAAATATTTTAAAAAATGAAAGAAAGAAAGAAAGGAAAACTCCACAAAACTGCTAAAGCCCAAAATATAGGCAGAGGTTTATAACAAGAGAAATTGTTACTGAATATACACATATACATATATACCCATAATCAAAATCAAAACAATCCAACAAAAATAAAGTACAATAAATTGACCCAGCAAACAAAGAAAACCAAAAGTTATATCTACCAGAACAAAACTAATTAACCCACAAACTGGAAAACAAAACTAATGCAAGGTACCAGTTGAGGAGTAAAGTAATGAAAATAAAACTAAGAAATATGTTGAGAGGAAAAGTGAGAAAGAAAAGAAAGAATAGATATGCAAAGTTAAATAGAGGTAGATAAAAAAGATTTATATATGTAAAGATTAACTGCAAAGAGAAAAGAACAGTAGGAAAAACAAACAAAGTAATAAATGGGAATAAATAATAATAGGTTTAAAATTAAAATTAAAAAAGAAAAGAAAAATAAAAAGAGGAAAAATCCACAGACCTGTAAAAGTCCAACCTAGAGGCAAAGGTTTATGACCAAAAAAAAAAAAGTGACTGAGGGAAAAAAAAAGCTGAAAAGCTTAATTGGATTCCTTAGTGCCTATAAAATTGACAACTGCAACAGAAGGGGGAAGAAAAGGGGGAGGGAGAAAAAATTCAAAAGAATGTACAAAGCAAGTCAAATAATAATAATAATAAATGTTTTTATTGTATTACTGCTGTCAGAGTCCTTTCCCTCGCTGGGAGCCACAGTCCACCTCACCTCCCTAGGATGCCCTCCAACACTGTGCTGATCTCTGGATCTGCTGTGGCAGCAGCTCAGATTCTAATCTGGTCCTACTCCTGTGTGTTCTTGCCTCCAATGTCCACAGCTATCAGAACTAGTGCATTTTCTTTTGTGAGAGCTCTCAAAGGCCTTTTATATATTCCATAGACACACAGTTTGCCTAGTGGATCATGTGGATTTAATCTGCAGTTTGTACAGCTGATAGGAAGGTTTGGGGTCTTCTTCCTTAGCCACACTGCCCCTGAGTTTCAATTGTGGTTTTATTTCCACCTCTACATGTGTGTTGTCCACTGAGATTTGACTTCTGAGGCTGCCCTGGGGGGCTTGGGTTTGCCCCTGTAAGGGTCAGGTGTGGAGGTGGTACAGCTGCTAGGGTTGCAGGGGTTCTGGCAGCACCAGGTTTTCAGGGGGGTTGCTGGCTAGGGCAGCAGGAAATATAATGCTCTAGAAGGGTATGGCAGCCAGTGTTGGCCAATATGGTCCAGTATTTTTGCCTGGAGAACCCCATCTCTGACAGAGAAGCTTGGCAAGCCACAGTCTACAGGGTTGCAAAGAGTCAGACACAATGAAACGACCCCGCACATATAGACGCAGGACATTCCCCACCCCCCCCAACCGTTGCAGCTCTGCCCCAGTCCAAGTTGAGAGTGAAGGTGGTACAGCTGCTTGGCTTGTGCAGATCCTGTGGCACCAAGTGTGCAGGAACATGGACGGTCTCCACCACAGGAGTTATGGTCCTATCAGAGTCTTTTTTCAAGCCTCTTGTAGCTGGTGATCAGAAGGCCTCTTTGGCCAGTCTTTCTCTGTGGCTCCACCCGTTCAGGCACTTAGAAGGCTCTCTTGCCTGGGGTCCTTCTCTATTGTTCAGCGCCTCAGGCACATAGAGGTGCCCCCCTGACTGGGGTCCTACTCTGCAGGTTGGTGCATCAGGCACTTAAAGGGGCACCCTGGGTGGGGTCCTACACTAGTTCAGTGTGTCAGGCTTTGATGTACCACATTCTCTATTGCTCAGTTGCCAATGCTGGTGAGTGTTACACAGTTCTATATAGTCTTTTCCACTGGTCAGGTACTCCTGTCCACTCTCAGCTGGTGTTCTGCATGCCCTTCTGTGTCTGAAGGTGTATTCCTGATGTATCCATGGAGAAAGATATACTCCATGTCCAGCTGCTCCTCTGCCATCTTGTTTTCCTGGATGTCTGCTGTTTTTGACTGGATTTTTTGTTTGTTTTTTGTTATTGAGTTGTATGTGCTATTTGTATATTTTAGAAATTAAGCCCTCATTGGTCATATCATTTGCAAATATTTTCTCCCTGTTTGTAGGTTTTCATCTTTCTTTTCATGTTTCCTTTCATCCTATACTGTGCAGAAGCTTATACATTTGATTTGGTCCCATTAGTTTACTTTTACTTTTATTTCTTTTGCCTTGGGAGATTGACTTAAGAGAACATTTCTATGGCTCATGTCAGAGCATGTTTTTGCCTAAGTTTTCTTCTAGGAGTTTCATGGTGTCATTTCTTTAAGTCTTTAAGTCATTTTTAGTTTACTTCTGTGTGTGTGTATGGTGTGAAGGAGTACTCTAATTTCATTGATTTACATGCTGCTTTCTAATTCTCTTAACAACACTGGTAAAGAAACTGTCTTTTCTCCATCATGTATTCATACCTCCTTTGTTGAAGATTAATTGACCACAGGTGTGTAGGTTTATTTCTAGGCTCCCTGTTCTGTTACATTGATCCATAAGTCTGTTTCAGTGCCAAAATCGTGATGTTTTGTTTACTGTAGCTATGTGGTATTGTCTGAAGTCTGGGAGGGTTATGCCTCCAGATTTGTTCTTTTTTGTCAGAATAGCTTTGGCAATTCTGCGTCTCTTACATTCCATATAAATTTTAGGATTATTTGTGCTAACTCTGTGAAAAATGTCATGGGTAATTTGATAGAGATCACATTAAACATGTAGATTGCTATGGGTATTATGATAATTTTAATAATATTAATTCTTTCAATCCAAGAGCATGAAGCATCTTCCCATTACTTTGAATTATCTTCAGTTTCCTTTATCAAGATGTTACAGTTCTCAAGGGGCTTCTCTGGTATCTCAGATGGTAAAAAGCCTGCTTGCAATTTGGGAGACCTGGGTTTGATCTAGATAGAGAAGATGCCCTGGAGAAGGAAACTGTAACCCACTCCAGTATTCATGCCTGCAAAATCCCATGGACAGAGTATCCTGCCAGGCAACAGTCCATGGGTTTGCAAATAGCTGGACAAAACTGAGAAACTGAGCACAGCACAACACACATCATTATATATGCTGGCTCCTCCAAACTCCTTGTTTTAAATCTAATATCTGGTTACTCTCACTGGCAGTTTCTGTTGTTTGCTATTTCTGTCCAGCTATGCTCAGATCATTTTGCTTCTGCTTGTATTTTATAATTTGTGTTGTAATCTAGACATTATATAATACAATGTAGTAATTTTCATTTCTGCCCTAACTCCCACGGTTTGCTATTGTTATTTGATGGTTTATTTGTTACTTAACTTCTCTGATGGCTTCCCTCGTGGCTCAGATGGTAAAGAATCTGCCTAATATGCGGGAGGCCTGGGTTTGATATCTGGGTTGGGAAGATCCCTTGGAGAAGGCAGCAGCTACCCACTCCAGTATTCTGGCCTGGAGCATTCCATGGACAGAGAAGCCTGGCAGGCTACACAGTCCATGGGGGTCACCGACTTGGATATGACTTTCACTTCAGTTCAGTTCAGTCGCTCAGTCATGTCCAACTCTTTGCGACCACATGAATTGCAGCACGCCAGGCCTCCCTGTTCATCACCAACTCCTGGAGTTCACTCAAACTCACGTCCATTGAGTTGGTGATGCCATCTAGCCATCTCATCCTCTGTCGTCCCCTTTTCCTCTTGCCCCCAATCCCTCCCAGCATCAGAGTCTTTTCAATGAGGAACTCTTCTCATGAGATGGCCAAAGTACTGGAGTTTCAGGTTTAGCATCACTCCTTCCAAAGAAATCCCAGGGCTGATCTCCTTCAGAATGGACTGGTTGGATCTGCTTGCAGTCCAAGGGACTCTCAAGAGTCTTCTCCCACACCACAGTTCAAAAGCATCAATTCTTTGGTGCTCAGCTTTCTTCACAGTCCAACTCTCGCATCCATTTCTACTGTTTAGAAACATTTATCTACTTTTCCCTAGGTCCAGGGTAAGGGATGAAGTTGCTTGTATTCTCAGTGTGCAGAGTCCAAGGTAGAGTCTCTATCTTATGAAAGCAAACTGGGCAGAAAGACCCACCTCCAAATCCAAAACACACACGCACACATACACACACACACACAGAGGCTATTTCTCTCTTTCTCTCTCTCTCACTCACATCTATTGGCCTCATTCAGTCAGGTCATGGCTGCTATGACAGGTAGCTGGAGGAATAATGAAAAATATGGATAGTCTTCCCTGATGAGAACATATCACTGCCGTTCAACTAGGAGCTGGGAGAAGACAGACTATTGCGTTTGTGGCTGCACCTATTTTATTTATTTGTTTATCTGTTTGACCTTGCCTTGCATGGAATATATGAAGGCAGCACACTTTTTTTTTTAAAAAAGCATCAGAGTTAAACTCAAGAGAATTAGATTTTGTTCTCAAGTCCATAGTTAACTCTGTGAGTTAATTTGTCTTAATCACTTAATAGCTCTTAGCTTGAGTTTTCTAATATTTAAATTGTATGTTTGAGCTAGTTATTTTCTAAGACGACTTTCTCTTCTAAGTTGTGAGTGATAACTTCTGCTGTAATTGTCACAAATATCTTTTTAAATATCTGATTGCTTGCTGCTTAGGTTTACCTGCTCATGAGACACTTCCCATTATCCATAAGACAGAAGATTTATTCTAACTTCTATTACTCACAGAAAGTAAACTAGACCATTTAGCTTAATTTTAAATAGTCTTGAATTTAACCTTCAGTGTTTTCTGTGTTTGAATAGCTGATAATTACAGAGAACCTGAGAAAAAAATGATAATGGATGAAATTTATTCACAGAAGACCAAATGTATCCCATATTTAAGTATCATGCTACCCACAGGCTAGAATACATTGTTTATCTCTTTTCAAATTTATGTTAGTATATGCTTTCATAACACAGGGGTAGTAACATTTTCAACTTGTATACCTAGAATACTACATGTAAAGCACAGTGTTCAGGGATATAATAAAAATTTATCATATAGAAATATTGCTTTCAATTAGTTTACAGTAAAATGCAATCTAAATAGAATATAACACATAAGTGACTAGTAAGCTTAAGGAATATTAAGTGGAAAAATAAATGGGGTTGAGTAACTGGAAAAAAATTTTCTTGTAAGACATATATATAAATTCCTTTTATATGATATTTGGATTGATATACAAATACTTGCACTTAATTCTGTATATTCACAGACAGATGTAAGGCTGTCTCTTATACACATCTAGATGTGTATNAATGCAATCTAAATAGAATATAACACATAAGTGACTAGTAAGCTTAAGGAATATTAAGTGGAAAAATAAATGGGGTTGAGTAACTGGAAAAAAATTTTCTTGTAAGACATATATATAAATTCCTTTTATATGATATTTGGATTGATATACAAATACTTGCACTTAATTCTGTATATTCACAGACAGATGTAAGGAAGTGTATTATGCATACACATATTTATATAATATCTATTAAAATTTTAGCATAAATTAATAACATATAAATGTGCCACATATACATAATATATCAATAAACTATCACTTTTTCATGCTTTTGTCTTACCTTTGGATATTTAACTTACTCTGGTTCTTATGAATTTTTCAGGTTAAAGTTTATATTACTGTGTTGCCCAATGCTTTTCAAATTTTAGAAATTTGAACTTGGACTTCCCTGGGGTACATGACAGTGTATAGAAAATCATCTTCAGAAATACTGGTTCAGTGGGTCTGTAGCAAGGAACAGAATTCTGTAATTTTAACTAGTAACTGGAGAAATGCTGACCTAGTTTTTCAGATTCCTTCAAATGGAAATGAGTTTCAATGAAAGGAAACAATAGAAACAGCTTTCCCTGATTTGAACTGAAAAAACAAACCTATTATTTTTTTGAGAATCAAAGAAAATATAACAATGAATAAATTATTTCTTTATTCTATGCTTAAGATATAATGTTATCATGTATTATTTCTTTTTTTAATTTTCACTGTGAGGTTCTTTTTTTCAGTGATGGGTGAGGCAGAGACAGTGTATCTACTCTTAAACTCAGTTACTGAAAATTTCTTAGGTGACAATGAAATAATATTTCTGATGAAAGCAATAGAGATTAAAATTCATTCATATAATTTCATACTTAAAAGTAAAACTCTTTAAATTCCCCAATGTTTTTGTTCTGTTTTGGTCTAATGTCTTAAAAGATACTTTTACCCTTGTCTCTTTCCAAGTTTTCTGTTAAGGTTAATAAAAACGATTTTGATGATTACTTTTGATATTTGCTGTTCTCTTATTTCCACCCCTATTACTTTCATTTATTCTTTCTTGCACCATGGTAAAGTATCCCTTTCTGCCTTTAATGTTTACATATGTCAAATGCAGATGCATTATTCTAAATTGAAATGGGTACTGTGGCAGCAAAAAAGAGAAGAGTGATGAAACAAGGCAATAAATAAGCCCTAACTAAGCATACACGAGGATTTACAAATTCAACAGCAAAGATTAAAAGTCACTCAGATAAGAGCACTATAAAGTCTTTGGTTGTTCTTTCCTTAATTGTTAGACACACTTCAGTGCAAAAACTTTGTTGCAGAAGTGAATATCTAGCAAATCATTATACTTATGTCCCAGACTGTTGTAAATACAATCAGTTATTTGCATTATTTCATATTTAGAAATATATTGTATTGCAACCAAGAGAAAAATCTCCATCCCTTTTTTACATAATTCTTACCTTAGCCTATTTAAATTTAAGGACTTATATATAGAGTGCTATAGCTAGACAACTCTCCCACACTCACTTTTTTTTCTTGAAACATTTCGAAATGTGTGAATTGATATAGGAACACATATAACATATTAATTTTACATATCTATAATTGTTCAAAATTAAAACCAATGTGAAACCCTATGTATATTTATTTTCTCATTCAAATATATGTAATCTGGCAACTGCAAGATAAATATGCCTGGTTAGAATCATTTTGTTTCAATGTTATGTAGGATATTGGGCTTCTCTGAGAGCTCAGTTGGTAAAGAATCTCCCTGCAATGCAGGAGACCCTGGTTCAATTCCTGGGTTGGGAAGATCCACTGGTGAAGAGATAGGCTACACACTTCAGTATTCTTGGCCTTCCCTTGTAGCTAAGCTTGTAAAGAACCCACCTGCAATGAGGGAGACCTGGGTTCAATCCCTGGGTTAGGATGATCCCCTGGAGAAAGGAAAGCTACCCACTTCAGTATTCTGGCCTGGAGAATTACATGGACTGTATAGTCCATGGGTTCGCAAAGAATCAGACATGACTGAGAGAATTTCACTTTCATGCTATTTCAAGTAACATTACAATTCCTTGGGCTCTTACATACAAATTGGAAACTCCATATACTTTTATTTTCAGAATTTGATATTTCTTTTAGAGAAAACTTAAAATTTATTTTCTTATCAATTAAAAATAAACACTGCTGGCAATACTTTTTGCAGAAATGTAATCTTTCCTTTTCCGTATCCATGTATATTCATGTTTTTTTTTTTTTTTTTCCAGTCTGTAACAGAATTCCAATTATATCTTCGAGGCAATGTCAAGTTACAATAATTTTCTCATCCTTTCTTGCAATTAAGCTTGACTACAGACATTGCAATAGTTGGAAGAGATTCTAGAAAGGCTCCTTAAAAGTAGCACAGAGATTTAAAATAAAAAATCCTCAGAAATATGTGCTTATTGTTCCCTTCCTCCATCATCAGTTTTCAGTTAATATCCTCCTGCCAGTGGCACTCTTTTCCCATTCATTTTGCACTTCATCTCTTTTGTGCTCTCATGATTATAAACCNGGAGGGATGATGTGGGGTGGGAGGTGGGAGGGGGGTTCATGTTTGGGAGTTCGTGTAAAAAAATAAATAAATACAAAAAAAATTAAAAAAAAGAATAGCATAATTACCAAACTGAAAAAAAAATAATAAAAAAATAATAAATCCTCAGAAATATGTGCTTATTGTTCCCTTCCTCCATCATCAGTTTTCAGTTAATATCCTCCTGCCAGTGGCACTCTTTTCCCATTCATTTTGCACTTCATCTCTTCTGTGCTCTCATGATTATAAACCAGATAGTAGCAATCTCAACCACTCTCTCATTTTCAGTTTATTATTGTCTTATATTTCTAACAATCTTGAACTCTACAGTCTAATTAAATTGCTTTCATTTTTCCATTGTTCTGTTAGAAATACTTATTACCTCTGCATTGCCATACATATACCTTATTCTATAAGACACTCATTTATCTGGCTGTACCATAACTTTCCAGTTCTTTCATCTACTTTACAATATAAATAAGTTGCTCCTGTGAGAGTAGTCTATTTCAGATCATCTGTTTCCCATGTTTTGTACATGTGGAAATGGGCATTATCTCATTCTTTATTCAGATCCAATTATTGTCCATTGATTATAACACTCATCTATCTGGCTGTACCATAACTTTCCAGTTCTTTCATCTACTTTACAATATAAATAAGTTGCTCCTGTGAGAGTAGTCTATTTCAGATCATCTGTTTCCCATGTTTTGTACATGTGGAAATGGGCATTATCTCATTCTTTATTCAGATCCAATTATTGTCCATTGATTATTTCCTACTCTAAATCTTCTTCTTCTATGTGGCTGGACACACTTGTATACCATGAATTTTCTTCCTTTAAATGTTTATGCAAAATATAATAATCATCACAATATAATATATCTGTTGATGGACACATTCATTTAAAATCAGTCAGATAAACTTTATAGTGCTAGAGAAATGAAATTTTTCCTTATTTCCCCAAATGCCTCTAAGACAGGAAACATCTTGTACTGTTTTGTACACTTTATAGCCCATATTCACAACACCCAACATATCTGTCTCTGAGCACTGCAAAAGGTCATTTCATGTCTTTAAATATCCTTCTCCATAGTTTTCATTTGTTCAATATAGCTACAGATGTTTAATACAGAAACTCATCACTTTCCTCTTCACCCTAGCTTCTCACTGTTAGTTATCACAGAATATTCTATTCCTATTAGCCTTAGAGTTCTACTTGACTGTTGTGAACCTACGGTAACTGTTTTTTCAACTGTTCTAAAGAGTTTCAAGGTTACTGGGAAACACATATGCATATAAATAATAATGGATTATAATTTAAAAATAAATATTCAAACAAAGAGCTTCAATTCCTTTTTTTAATCTACTCATAGTTATGAAATGCATACTCAAAGAAAGCCAGACTGATCAGATTACTTTCCTAGGTTTTTCTAATTGGAGATAATCAGGAATTGTTCCCATTCATTTCTTCCTCAGAAATTAGGAATGTGACCTCAAAGATAGCAGTCACAATAGAGAATGGCAGCAAAGCAACAATAGAGAATGTCAATTCTAAATAATGTAAACAAGCAGAATCCCATGGGGCCTACCCAGGACAGACTCCTCCTCATGTCCTCCATCTGCTTTTTGTTTGTAGAAAAACCAGGCTCCTAGGCCTCCCCTGAGTTTTTTGAAAAAAAAAAAAAAAAATGCTGGCTCAAGAGTTAATGACTGAAAGAATGTTAACATGTTAGAAACAAAATACATGGCAGCTGGGATAGGACGACTGGTAACAATTTCAACAGGAAATCTGCCATATAGCAGTCATGGAATCTTTAGTTCCTCACTAAGGAACATAGATAGCAGTGTCTGATGTACAACCCTGAGTTGTTTTCAGTTGTTTTACAAATAAAACTGGAACCAGATAGAAATTAACTGCATGATAATCCTAAACACATAGTTTCCAGACTGCCTGGCACATAATAATGTTAACCTGTGACTCCATCCAGTGATGTCACCATCAACCAATCAGAGAATTGTGCATAAGCTGATCACACACCCAGAGACTCCCCTCATTTACCTTGCATTTAAAGACTCTTCTCTGAAACACATTGGGAAGTTTGGTCTTTTGAGCACTGGCTGCCCATATTCCCTGCTTGACCCTTAAAATAAACGCTGTACTTTTCTTCACCACAGTCAGCTGTTTTGCTTGTTCAGTAATAGTATGATCCTACAGGTTTTCGCATACCATGTAAAAGTGGGATATAAAGAAACGTAGCAAAAATAATTCAATTCCTGTTCTAGACACTAAATTACCTGGAACTCTCCTGATTCTTAAAAGTTTTCTTTCCCATAGTATCTTAATAAATTCCTTCTTAAGGCAGGTTGAACTGAATATCTGCCAAACACAGCTTAGGAGAAGGTGAAGTCGCTCAGTCGTGTCCGACTCTTTGCGACCCCGTGGACTGTAACCTACTAGCCTTCTCCGTCCATGGGATTCTCCAGGCAAGAATACTGGAGTGGATTGCCATTTCCTTCTCCAGGGGATCTTCCCGACCCAGGGATTGAACCCAGGTCTCCCGCATTGGAGGCAGACGCTTTAACCGCTGAGCCACCAGGACCATCCAAAAGCTTAGATAGTTCTAATTAATTTAATTTCAATGTCATTTAAGTGTTTTGAAACTTAAATATTGTTACACTCAATGTGAAGTACTTGCTATGCATCCTTTCTAGTGGTGGACCAACAGTGGGTCAGGTAAAGTGGTTTGTCCATGGTGTGGAAAAAAAAAAAAAATATCTATGGGAAATCCATAAGCAGTGATAAAATCAATTCAACATTAGACACCCGTGGCACATTCATGTCAATGTATGCCAAAACCAACAGAGTACTGTAAAGTAAAATAAAGTAAAATGGAAAAAAAATTTAAAAAAATTAAAAAAAAAAAAAACTCATTTTTTGTTGCTAATCTTATAGTGGTTCAGATGGTAAAGAATCTGCCTGCAATGAAGGTGACCTGGGTTTAATCCCTGGGTTGGGAAGATCCCTTGGAAATGGGAATGGCTACTCATTCTAGTATTCTGCCTACAGAACTTCATGGACAGAGGAGCCAAGCTACAGTCCATGGGGTCACAGAGTCAGACATGATTAAGTGACTTTCAATATTATTAACGTCATTGATGAAACATTCTTCTTATAAAAATATCATTTTTTATTAGAGAAAATTGCTGCAGTTAATATTGATGAAAATATATAACTGAACTTCTAATTAGTGCCTTTATGTTACTTTTGCTTTAGTAAAAACTGTAGTCTGTGTGGATGCTAATTTGGAGAACTCCCAACAATAGAGTGAGTCCTAGACACAACAAAGCTTTGCCACATGAATCCCCATTGAGAGTTAGTTCATAACATTCAGAATCACTTGCGGTTGCTTGGGGCACAGTTCACATCTTCAAGTCTTGTGATGTTCCATATTCCATTTACTGTTTGGATATAAAAATAAATAATAACACAGCAATTGTAAATACAAAGAAACAGAACTCATTAATGAAATCATTGTGAATAGCATTCTTTGTACACTGTCGAGTGTACTTTTTGACAGTGTTTTTCATTTCATATTTATATACATCTTTCAAAAAATATATTAATGTAATAAAATCCTTCCTCTTTCCCAATTTATACTATACAATTACTTCCAGTTATGTATATTTCATTTCTCAATTTATGTTTTCATTTTATTTTTACTCATATGATTAATATAAAATAAAATGTCCTCTGCCTTCCTTTATAGACATTGTTATTATTTGGCTTTTTTCATGATTATTTGTGAAGAAGCTGGTTAAAAATGATCTTTTAACAAAAGTGTTAAATACGCCCTACTCCTTCCCTAAGAAAATCAAGCTATGGAGTAGAGATAATAGGAATACATACACATATAAACACACACATATTTTTACATATGTGTGTGTGTATGTGTTTATATATGCACCTAAGTT
Source organism: Oreotragus oreotragus (assembly GCA_006410675.1). Classification (NCBI taxonomy): domain Eukaryota; kingdom Metazoa; phylum Chordata; class Mammalia; order Artiodactyla; family Bovidae; genus Oreotragus; species Oreotragus oreotragus. Next base: position 12,541 of record SJYX01015606.1, read on the forward strand.
AGATAAATATGTGTGGGTCACCTGTGAAAAGTATGTTTCACTAATTTTTTCCTTAATATTATCTCTGAGTCAGTAAAGTTCTATCAATATTTTATATCTAACTACTATTTCCAAAATGGCATGTGCATTTGTTTTCATTTTTATCTTTATTTCTATTTTCTATAAGTTGTTTTCTACATACACTTTTTAAAAAGGAAAAATCTCCACCAGTACCTGTCTTGTTTTGAGAGGCAAGATCTTATCACTGACAGCTAATCAATAACAACAAATGAAAAGTAATAATGTCAGACTTGAGAAGTAAGGTTTTTATTCCTAGCCTGAAGCGAGGGTTCACCAATATGCTAAAATCAATCAATCTTTCCTTCAGACTGAACCTAAAGCCTAATCGTTAAATCCATAAAAGGACCATATGCAGAGCGCCCTGCTGCTGGCTCTGGGAGCACAGCACAGAACTCAGCCTGCTGCTGGCCCTTGAGCACGGCACAGAACAGACTGTCTGCCGTTTTCCCCCTCAGGTCCTCATGTTCAAGACAGATCGCTGCGCAGGAAGACACCTGACCCTGAGGGTAGAGGGAGCAAGGCATCTGCACAACTCTTCTTGCTAAACAGATTATAAGCAACCTCTGTGCACCCCCTGTGATGAAAGTCATTCTGTGCTTTCTGAGAATCAGGCAGAAAGCTGACTAAATGCAAAGTTGGACAGTGATCAAATGTAATGGAAGTAATGGCCAAAGGGCTGTAGGTGGACTTGCACATGCATCATAATCTATTATCAGTAAGACGTGAAACAGAGCAACGATTTTGCTGGAAATCGCTTACTTCATCAAATGAGAGAAACAAAATCACAAAAGCTTCAAGCTAATCTTTGTAAATGTTATTGTATGTGCAACTTGCATATATTTTATTCTTAAAAAAAATTCTCTGCATGTACCCTAATTCTAATTAGTCCTTAGTCTGCCCATTAGCACTCACGCAGAATTGTCCTAATCATCCAACAAAGCTAATTAGAATATCAGTGCACTTGAAAGAAGTCAGGGTATGCAGTGTAAGATAGGATATTTGGCAATATTAATAAGACACATATTCTTATGCTGCTGCTAAGTCACTTCAGTCGTGTCCGACTCTGTGTGACCCCATAGACGGCAGCCCACCAGGCTCCCCCATTCCTGGGATTCTCCAGGCAAGAACACTGGAGTGGGTTGCCATTTCCTTCTCCAATGCATGAAAGAGAAAAGTGAAAGTGAAGTCACTCAGTCTGTCCGACTGTTAGCGACCCCATAGACTGCAGCCCACCAGGCTACTGGTGCATTGGATTTTCCAGGCAAGAGTACTGGGGTGGGGTGCCATTGCCTTCCCCGACATATTCTTATAAGAGCTCAGAAACAGTTTTATTTATTTTATCCACTGCTGCTACTGCTGCTAAGTCACTTCAGTCGTGTCCGACTCTGTGTGACCCCATAGACGGCAGCCCACCAGGCTCCCCCATCCCTGGGATTCTCCAGGCAAGAATACTGGAGTGGGTTGCCATTTCCTTCTCCACTAGTTCTCTCTTAAACATAATGGAAAAAATATTTACTTGCATTCACATGATCAGATTTCAAACACTAAAACAATTACATTTTTACATAATTTCTCATAGGAAAAGTAAAATATATAATTTAGCAAATAGGATATTTTCCAATGACAGTTGTGGCAAAAAATTATTTATCTGCAGAATGGGCTCAGACAGTAAAGAATCTGTCCATGGACAGAGGAGCCTGGGAGGCTAGAGTCCATGGGTCGCAAGGAGTCAGACATGACTGATTGACTATTTAACTTCCATTTTTCATTTTTATCTTCTCCTGGCATTTTTCCCCTCCACCTTTGGGAAAAAAAGCGAAAATTTTATTTCTATTCTGGAGAGTAACAACAACAACAAAAACACCTTATCTCAGAACAAAGTGATTGTACCTGCAGCAATGTTCCTGACAACAAACAGAATGAACGGTCCACCTCTATCTTCTTTCTAATGCCTCCACATCTGTTTTCCTGATTTTAGCTGTCTTAATTCTATGACGTTCTTCATGATTTAGTCATAAGGTGGATGACTATGATTGAAAGAAAAAAATATATTATTTAACAGATTTATTTTCATCTGGTAGAGTAGCTACAATGAGTAGCTAGAATCAAGCCCATCTGATTTTATGACTCATTATAACACTAAGGTACCTGAGACCTAGGAAGGGTAAGAAGTTAGGGTCATAAAACTTTACTTTTCATAGTTACCTGAAATCAAGCAGACCTATGTTTACTGTCCAGATGCTGTCTTTTATTTTTCTATCTTTTTAATTTATAATCTATATATATACAGTGCATATGTAAAGACCAAGTGCTTGCTTTTATCTGCTATTGACCCAATGAGTTGACTTGACTCAACTGGAGTCAGGCTCTTTTCCCCTTATAGGTTCACTCTTCAGCTTAAGCAAGCACAAAGAAGCATAGCATTCTATGCTTAAAACTTTCAACCCTTAAAACATTCTAATAACTGACTGACTTCAGAAGAGAATATGTTCCTGTTAAACACCCCTATCATGCCATCTGCTCATTTCCATCTGCTTGCTCTACTCCATCACAAAATGCTTGCTAGCCCTGCTTACACTTCCCTACAAAGGAAAAACCTTTTTTTTTTTTTCTATTTAATTTTGAAACATTTCTAGATCTAATGTTCCAAGCCTTCTCCCTATTGCAATGGTCTTTTTGCACTGTTTCAAAAGACACTTCTCAAAAGAGTTCTTTTCACTAGCTACCAAATTGTAACTTCTTCCCTTTCCATGTTCTTGTAGAATGAGTTTTGCACTTTCAGTTTACAAAATCTGCTTTCTTCAAGCTCACAAGTCCATTCTAATAGCCTATTATCAATTCTCAACCTGTGTGTACTCTTATAATGCATTTACACTGTAACTGTCGTTTTCGTATAATACATATCTTGGCTCTCATGAGAATAACAATTCCATTTTTCCTTGTGACTGTAATATATGGGGACCTTCAGTCTTTCATTTCCTTGTACCTTCTGTTGAGACATTTCCTATTTGGTCGCAATTGATCAGTTTCTTTCATAGATTCTTAGAGGAATCATAGGTCTTTTTTTTGGTGATCAGAAAATAATATTTTAAGAATTTTATACTTTAACAGTTTGCTACTTATACATAAGCACTAGTTTCTTGTGTTTTAGCTATATTTTATGTTGATTGGAGGCTTGAGTTGATGTTTAAATGTACTATATTTTTCCCTACATAAAATAAAGGGAAACAGCCTTTCTGTTAGAATCTCAATGCAGAATATCTGATTTCTAAGAATAGATATTTCTCAAGATCTAGAAATACCTGTTATGTACATATAGAGAATGTTATTAAGTCATGTATTATTTGACTTTTATTTCTATCAAATGAATATTTATTAAAGATTTTGAAGTTTATTTCATTGCAAATTTAAGTCATTTTATTTATTTTTCCTTTTTCTTTTTTTCACTCGAGTTTCCTTTCCAAAAAGGTTTGCTTTTCATGGTCTTCTGAGATATTCGAACCATAGCTTTCTGTCTTTATAGGTGGGCTTCTTTGGTGGCTCAGATGGTAAAGAATCCGCCTGCGATGCAGAAGACCTGGGTTTGATGCCTGGGTTAATCCACACATTGACACTCATGCAAACTTTTGACCATGTAAGTCAAAATGATATTTTCATAGAAATAAATGAAGATATGCATTTGCTGAAGATGACCTAAAGTAGTCTACAATATAAAAGCCTGTAAAAGCTTATGATATTCTTGAGGTGTGCTTTTTTTGTTGTGGTTTAGTTGCTGTGTCCAACTCATTTGCGACCCCAGGTGTGTGTGGTATCTCCCCACAAAATTTTCTATATTGAACTATGTATTTTATTATTTCTTTGAAATATCAGAGAGGTAGTAGTGACTGTGGCAACTTCACTAATTTATATATTGAATTTTTCCCAATATGGCTTATAAATAACATACTCATTGTAGCTATTCTACCAGATGAAAATAAATCTGCAAAAAAATGTATTTTTTTTCCTTCAGTAATGTTGTAGATTTTAAAATTTAAATACCAGCAGCTTGTGATTTACTTCTGAACCAAGACACATTTTAGCAGGGCAACAAAGTGTGTGTGTGTGTGTGTGTGTGTGTGTGTTTGTGTTTGTTTTTTGCAGAATTGTTTCTCAAAAATAGATTCACTGATCTCTTGCATTGGTCTCAACACAAACCCTTGGGCTTCACACCAAATAGCTCAATTATAATTTCCTGGGTGGAGGCTCGATTTTTTTTCAATAGATTATCCTGGTGATTCTTCTTACATACCTTAAACTATGATGATCACTGACACTGACAAATGAATTAATTTATCTCCTGTCTGCCCCCTATCTAGAGGTGTTAAAAGAGAATACAGTCACTGAAAAAGCATACTCAGCTCTCCATTTAGCCCAATAAGGCACATCAGATGTAAATCTTCCTAGCTTCAAAATTCTATACTCTCATCTGTCTCAAACCTGCTAGCACCTATTAACAGGAAGGATGCCAGAAGACACTGCCATGGTTGCCACTCCTAAGGGGCGTGGCTGAGACCCAGTCAGGCTACAGGGCCCCACTCCTTGGCTGGGGAGTGGACCTGCTTCAGGTTTCAACCCTTCCAACAGGAAGCAATGCTTCTACCCCGCAGCTGTTTCACTCTTCACCTGAAGTCCTAGCCAAAATCTCGTCTGAAAATAAATGGATTCTCTACTCAAAAGATCTAAAATATGACATCTTTAGATCCACAGGGTAAGATTCAGCGGCCTATAAATCCTTTGAAATTGTCTGTACCATATTGTCAGTTCCTATGAAATTTTGAATTTCAGATTAAGAACTGTATCTGGGTTACTTTTTTGAGTCTCTTAAGAGTTAAGTTTTTTTTCTTATTTTCTTTTTGGGCCAGTCATTTTACATCTTAGCCTAAGTTTCATCTTTTGAAAATGATGTTTTAGCTAACATTCAAGCTTCAACATGTATTAATTCAATCTACTGTTTCATCTCAATGCCTAATATGTAACAAAGTGGTATATTAATATTGCTTAATTTGTATTGGATTACTCAAGTGGAAGAAAAGCATATGCTCTAGGCAGCAGTAGAACAGGCTCCAAAATGATTTTGGAATGAATTAGGTATTAAATTTCTTTTTTAAAGAAGTCATTATAGAAAATAAACTTTTAGGGCATTTTATTTTTCTTACAAAATAAACTTTTTTAGTCACTGAATTATAAATGGCTACAAAAATTTCCACAATTCTTTTATATTTGGAGCACCTAAATTTCTAATCATATATATGCTGATTTCTAATGAGTAAAGTTTACCTAGTCATATATTCTTTGATTATAGCAGTAGACATGACTATATAAACCCAATAATTATTATTGGCATTTAATTTACAACCAGTGTTCTAACCATGACCTAAGCTAATATACTGTCACTCTGTATACAAAACATTCATATACAATCATTTTTCGTATGTTAAGATGTGTATAAGAGACAGCAATTAAGCTTGACTACAGACATTGCAATAGTTGGAAGAGATTCTAGAAAGGCTCCTTAAAAGTAGCACAGAGATTTATGAAATTTGTATACTATCATGTAAGAAATGAATTGCCAGTCTATGTTCAATGCAGGATGCAGGACGCTTGGGGCTGGTGTATGGGGATGATCTGGAGCTGTCTCTTATACACATCTGTTCCCCTCGAGTTAGCATGGAGACCTCAGGGACACAGTCATGAGGCCTCAGGAAAGGCCAGTGTCTCTTCGAGTTACGAGGGGCCTCGTTGGATTCCTCTCCATTGCTTGCTGCGTTCTAAATCTTTGTNTGTCAGAGAACTTCTTGACTTGCAGCATGGGTGTTAAAAACGCTTTCGAGTTTCAAGATGGAAGGTGTGATTTCCATCGAGACTCCGCAGCGGAAATGTCCTCATCTCGCCTGGAGGGGAGAAACCTCAGGCTTTACTCAAGTTGCGGCAGGTGCCTCTTGAGTTACGATGGAGAACTCAGGGACCCACTCATGAGGCCTCCGGAAAGGCCAGTGTCTCTCCGATTTGCGAGGGGATTCAAGGGAATACACTTCATGCGTTGCTGCATCCTAAGTCTTTGTCAGGAGCAGAAGCTGCAACCTGAGGTTTCCTCTCCAGTGCTGATCTGGTTCTGCAGGTTCCCCTGGAGACTTCACAGGGGAGCCAGGCCTTGTCTCGTGTAGAGACACGCTAGTCCGTTTTCCTCCCGAGCTGTAGTAGCAGTGTGAGGCTTCCCATCGTGTTGACACACAGATCTGAGGCTTTCCCACGAGGCTTTCCCACAGAGCTGTCACACGTGCCACCATGGTGTGAGTCGATACACGGGGTGACTTGCGAGGCACTGCAGGGTAATCACATTCATCTGGATTCGACTGAGACTTTTGAGCCTCTCTTGCTTTGGTGGCTCGACTCCTGGAGTTCCTCTGGAAATTCCTGTGGAGAGCACCTCCTCATGAGATATCATGAGATGGCCATGAATCATTTCTAGACGTAGAAGGGAAAGGAATCCTCGTCTCACAATGAGAGGGGAGAATGGGGATCCTCTTGAGTTGTGAAGGGACCTTCGTTTTTCTCCTCGAGTGGAGACAGATATGGCAGGAAACCTCCTAACTTGCAGCAAGCGTTTGAAGGACATATCCGAGGTTCAAGGGTGAAGGTGTGATTTCCCTCGAGACCCTGCAGCGGAAAAGGGCCTCATCTCGCCTGGAGGGGAGAACCTCCTGGTTTTTCTCGAGTTACGGCAGATTCCTCTCGAGTTACGACGGGGACCTCACGGACCCGATCAGGAGGCCTCAGGATAGGCCAGGGTTCATGCGAGTTGCGAGGGGCTTTTCAGAATTCCTCTTCAGTCGGTGCCGCATCTTAAGTCCTTGACTGGAGTGTAGGCTGCAACCGGAAAGTTCCTCGCCACTGCAGACAGGGTTCTTGGGGTTCCTCTGGAGTCTTCACATGGGAGTCCATCCTCGTCTCGAGTGGAGACATGCAAGTCCGCACTCCTCCCCAGCTGTAGCAGCAGAGTCAAGCTTCCCGTCGAGGTGTCACAGGGATATGTGTCTTTCCTCAAGGCTTTCCAACAAGGCTGTCACAGTGGCCAACATTGTGGGGGTCGACATTCAGTGTAACATCCGAGGCAGTGCTACGGAATCAGCTTTAGCTGGAGTAGAATGAGTCATAAGGGGGTGCTTCGGAATGGTTGCACGACCCCTCGAGTTCATCTCGACGTTCCTGTAGGGAAGGCCTCCACTTGAGATGTGAACGGAACACCAGGGATCATGTCTCAGCGAAGCATGTAAATATATTCATTTCGCATTGAGGAGAATGAAACGGGGCTCCTCTTGAGTTGTGGAGGGACCCTATTTTTTAACTCGAGTCGAGAAAGATATGTCAGAGAACTTCTTCAGTTGCAGCATGGGTGTTAAAAACGCTTTCGAGTTTCAAGATGGAAGGTGTGATTTCCATCGAGACTCTGCAGAGGAAATGTCCTCATCTCGCCTGGAGGGGAGAAACCTCAGGCTTTACTCGAGTTGCGGCAGGTGCCTCTCGAGTTATGATGGAGACCTCAGGGACCCACTCATATTGCAGCATGGGTGTTAAAAACGCTTTCGAGTTTCAAGATGGAAGGTGTGATTTCCATCGAGACTCTGCAGAGGAAATGTCCTCATCTCGCCTGGAGGGGAGAAACCTCAGGCTTTACTCGAGTTGCGGCAGGTGCCTCTCGAGTTATGATGGAGACCTCAGGGACCCACTCATGAGGCCTTCGGAAAGGCCAGTGTCTCTCCAATTTGCGAGGGGATTCAAGGGATTACACTTCATGCGTTCCTGCATCCTAAGTCTTTCTCAGAAGCAGAAGCTGAAACCTGAGGTTTCCACTCCAGTGCTGATCTGGATCTGGAGGTTCCTCTGGAGACTTCACAGGGGACCCAGGAATTGTCCCGTGTGGAGACATTCTGGTCCGTTTTCCTCCCGAGCTATAGTAGCAGTGTGAGGCTTCCCATCATGTTGACACAGAAATCTGAGGCTTTCCCACGAGGCTTTCCCACAGAGCTGTCACACGTGTCACCATTGTGTGAGTCTATACACTGGGTGACATTCGAGGAAATGCAGTTAAACACTTTCATCTGGATTCGACAGAGATATTTGCTCCTCTTTTTTTTTTTGTTTTTTCTAGCAGACCCGAACCCTGGAGTTCCTCTCGAGTTTCCTGAGGAGAGTGCCTCCTCTTGAGATGCAATGGGAAAGCATGAATCATTTCTCAACGACTCAGGGAAAGAAACCCTCGTCTCTCACTGAAGAGGGGGAGAATGGGGANTGAGTTGTGGAGGGACCCTATTGTTTCACTCGAGTTTAGAAGGATATGTCAGAGAAGTTCTTGACTTGGTGCATGGGTGTTAAAAACGCTTTCGAACTTCAAGATGGAAGGTGTGATTTCCATTGAGACTCCGCAGCGGAAAAGTCCTCATCTCGCCTGGAAGGGAGAAACCTCAGGCTTTACTAGAGTTGCAGCAGGTGCCTCTCGAGTTACGATGGAAACCTCAGGAACCCACTCATGAGGCCTCCGGAAAGGCCAGTCTCTCTCTGATTTGTGAGGGGATTCAAGGGATTACACTTCATGCGTTGCTGGATCCTAAGTTTTTCTCAAGAGCAGAAGCTGCAACCTGAGGTTTCCTTTCCAGTACTGATATGGTTCTGGAGGTTCCTCTGGAGACTTCACAGGGAAGTGGAAATACACTCATCTCGCATTGAGGAGAGTGAAACGGGGCTCCTCTTGAGTTGTGGAGGGACCCTATTCTTACACTCGAGTCTATAAGGATATGTCAGAGAACTTCTTGACTTGCAGCATGCGTGTGAAAAACGCTGTCGAGTTTCAACATCGAAGGTGTGATTTCAATCGAGACTCTGCAGCGGAAAGGTCCTCATCTCGCCTGGAGGGGAGAAAACTCAGGCTTTACTTTAGTTGCAGCAGGTGCCTCTTGAGTGACGAGGGAGACCTCAGTGACCCACTCATGAGGCCTCCGGAAAGGGCAGTGTTTCTCCGATTTGGGAGGGGATTCAAGGTATTACACTTCATGTGTTGCTGCAACCTAAGTCTTTCTCAGGAGAAGAAGCTGCAACCTGAGGTTTCCCTTCCAGTGATGACCTGTTTCTGGAGGTTCCTCTGGAGACTTCACTGGAGAGCCAGGCCTTGTCTCGTGTAGAGAGACGCTAGTCCGTTTTCCTCCGGAGCTGTAGTAGCAGTGTGAGGCTTCCAATCGTGTTGGCACACAGATCTGAGGCTTTCCCACGAGGCTTTCCCACAGAGCTGTCACACGTGCCACCGTAGGCCTCCGGAAAGGCCAGTGTCTCTCCGATTTGCGAGGGGATTCAAGGGAATACACTTCATGCGTTGCTGCATCCTAAGTCTTTGTCAGGAGCAGAAGCTGCAACCTGAGGTTTCCTCTCCAGTGCTGATCTGGTTCTGCAGGTTCCCCTGGAGACTTCACAGGGGAGCCAGGCCTTGTCTCGTGTAGAGACACGCTAGTCCGTTTTCCTCCCGAGCTGTAGTAGCAGTGTGAGGCTTCCCATCGTGTTGACACACAGATCTGAGGCTTTCCCACGAGGCTTTCCCACAGAGCTGTCACACGTGCCACCGTGGTGTGAGTCGATACACTGGGTGACATTCGAGGAACTGCAGTTTAAACACGTTCATCTGGATTCGACTGAGACTTTTGCTCCTCTTTTTTTTTCCTTGCAGGCCCAAACCCTGGAGTTCCTCTCGAGTTTCCTGTGGAGAATACCTCCTCTTGAGATGCAACGGGAAGGCATGAATCATTTCTCGATGACTCAGGGAAAGGAACCCTCGTCTCTCACTGAAGAGGGGGAGAATGGGGATCCTCTTCCTTTGTTAAGATACCTTCGTTGTTCTACTCGATTGGAGAAAGATAAGTCAGGGAATTTTTTGACTAGCCCAAGTGTTTGAACAACGGCTCCCATGTTCAAGAGGGAAGATGTGACTTCCTTTGAGACCCTTCAGCCAAAAAGGACCTCATCTTGCCCGGAGGGAAGAACCTCCTGGTTTTTCTCAAGTTGCGGCAGGGTCTTCCAGAATTACGATGGAGAACTCTGGAACACTCTCATGAGCTCTCAGGAAAGGCCAGTGTCACTCCGAGTTGTGAGGGGACTCCAGGGATTCCTCTCTTTTCGGTGCTGTTGCCTAAGATTTTGTAAGGAGCAAAGGCTGGAACCTGAAGTTTCCTCCCAACTGCTGACATGGTTCTTAAGGATCCCTGCAGTCTGCATAGGGGAGTCAGGCCTTTTCTCCTGTGGGGAAATGATAGTTTGCTTTCCTTTCGAGCGGCAGTACTAGTGTGAGGCTTCTCATCGAGTTGACAAAGAGATGTGAGGCATTCCCTTAGGCTTTCCCACAGGGCTGTCACACGTGCCACTGTGGTGTCAGTCGATACAGCAAAGATGCACTTGTTGACTTACAGCAAGGATGTGAGAGACGCTTTCGAGTTTCAAGAGGGAAGGTGTCATATCCGTGGAGACACCACAGCGGAAAAAGCCCTCTTCTCGCCTAGAGGTGAGAACTTCTGGGTTTTTCTCGAGTTGTGGCAGGTTCCCCTCGAGTTAGCATGGAGACCTCAGGGACACAGTCATGAGGCCTCAGGAAAGGCCTGTGTCTCTTCGAGTTACGAGGGGCCTCGTTGGATTCCTCTCCATTGGTTGCTGCTTTCTAAGTCTTTGTGGAGCAGAGGCCGCAACCTGAAGTTTCCTCTGCAGTAGTGACGTGGTTCTTGAGGTTTCTCTGGAGACTCCAAAGGCGAAATGGGCCTTGTCTCATTGGAGACATACTAGTCCGTTTTCCTTCCAAGATGGAGTAGCAGTGTGAGGCTTCCCATCTAGTTGACAGAGGAATCTGAGTCTTTCCCACCAGGCTTTCCCACAGAGCTGTCACACGTGCCACCATGGTGTGAGTCGATACACGGGGTGACTTGCGAGGCACTGCAGGGTAATCACATTCATCTGGATTCGAATGAGACTTTTGAGCCTCTTTTGCTTTGGTGGCTGGACTCCTGGAGTTCCTCTGGAGATTCCCGTGGAGAGAGCCTCCTCATGAGATGCGACGCAATGGCGAAGAATCATTTCTCGACGTAGAAGTGAAAGGAATCCTCCTCTCACAATGAGAGGGGAGAATGGGGATACTCTTGAGTTTTGAAGGGACCTTCGTTTTTCTCCTCGAGTGGAGACAGATATGGCAGGAAACCTCCTAACTTGCAGCAAGCGTTTGAAGGACGCTTCCGAGGTTCAAGGGTGAAGGTGTGATTTCCCTCGAGACCCTGCAGCGGAAACGGGTCTCATCTCACCTGGAGGGTAGAACCTCCTGGTTTTTCTCGAGTTACGGCAGGTTCCTCTCGAGTTACGACGGGGACCTCTGGGACCCGCTCAGGAGGCCTCAGGAAAGGCCAGGGTTCATGCGAGTTGCGAGGGGCATTTCAGGATTCCTCTCCAGTCGGTGCCGCATCTTAAGTCCTTGACTGAAGCGAAGGCTGCAACCTGAAATTTCCTCGCCACTGCAGACAGGGTTCTTGGGGTTCCTCTGGAGTCTCCACATGGGAGTCTGTCCTCGTCTCGAGTGGAGACATGCAAGTCCGCAATCCTCCCCAGCTGTAGCAGCAGAGTCAAGCCTCCCGTCGAGGTGTCACAGGGATCTGTGTCTTTCCTCAAGGCTTTCCCACAAGGCTGTCACAGTGGCCAACATGGTGGGGGTCGATACTCAGGGTAACATCCGAGGCAGTGCTACGAAATCAGCTTTAGCAGGAGTAGAATGAGTCATAAGAGGGTGTTTCGGAACGGTTGCATGACCCCTAGAGTTCATCTCGAAATTCCGGTAGAGAAGGCCTCCACTTGAGTTGTGAACGGAACACCAGGGATCATCTCTCAGGGAAGAATGGAAATACACTCATCTCGCATTGAGGAGAGTGAAACGGGGCTCCTCCTGAGTTGTGGAGGGACCCTACTTTTTCACTCGAGTCTAGAAGGATATGTCAGAGAACTTCTTGACTTGCAGCTTGGGTGTTAAAAATGCTTTCGAATTTCAAGATGGAAGGTGTGATTTCCATCGAGACTCCGCAGCTGAAATGTCCTCCTCTAGCATGGAGGGGAGAAACCTCAGGCTTTACTCGCGTTGCGGCAGGTGCCTCTCGAGTTACGATGGAGTCCTCAGGGACCCACTCATGAGGCCTCCGGAAAGGCCAGTGTCTCTCCGATTTGGGAGGGGATTCAAGGGTTTACACTTCATGCGTTGCTGCATCCTAAGTCTTTCTCAGGAGCAGAAGCTGCAACCTGAGGTTTCCTCTCCAGTGCTGATATGGTACTGGAGGTNGGGTCAATACTCAGGGTAACATCCGAGTCAGTGCTACGACTGTCTCTTATACACATCTAGATGTGTATAAGAGACAGGCTGCATCCTAAGTCTTTCTCAGGAGCAGAAGCTGCAACCTGAGGTTTCCTCTCCAGTGCTGATATGGTACTGGAGGTTCCTCTGGAGACTTCACAGGGGAACCAGGCCTTGTCTCGTGTAGAGACATGCTTGTCCGTTTTCTTCCTGAGCTGTAGTAGCAGTGTGAGTCTTCCCATCGTGTTGAGACAGAGATCTGAGGCTTTCCAACAGAGCTGTCACACGTGTCATCGTGGTGTTAGTTGATACAGTGCCACAGTGGTGTTAGTCGATACACTGGGTGACATTCGAGGAACTGCAGTTTAAACACGTTCATCTTGATTCGACNGTTTGGGAGTTCGTGTAAAAAAATAAATTAAAAAAATAAAAAAATAAACCACAAAAAAAAAAAAAAAACTATGGTATATTATGTAGAGTCTATTAATAAGATTAAAATCACATTTACTTCATATTTAATAATACAGATAAATGACAATGATTCAGTTATAACTAAGCTTTAAAAGTTCAGTTATTAATATAATGTATCCCAAGTGTATGTATATGTACATTTTCATCTTGTATAATATTTATATACATATATGTATATAGGTACATAGTTTTCTTGACATGAAATACAGACATACATATATATGTTTTACTCTATTGTGCATAAAATTTTATACATTTGTATTTATATAGTATGATACATAAAATAACAATTTTGCATGTATCAATAAAATGTTAATAAGGATGAGGTTATGGGTCATTTTCTTTCCTTTTATTTTCAGCCCTGGGGAGCTAGCATGACAGATAGGCCAACAACTTGGAAATTAGGCCAGTAAAACAGCCCTTTGATGTAGCCACTTTGGGAAATATTTTGGATGTTTCTCAAAAAGTTAAGCATAAATCTACCATATGACTGAGCAATTCCACTCATTGATATCTGCCCAAGAGAAATGAAAACATATGACCACACAAAAAGTTGCACATGAATGTTCACAGCAGCACTATTCATAATAGCTAAAAAATGGAAACAATTCAAATGTTCATCAGATGAATAAATAAAACATAACCTACCCATATAACGAAACATTATTCACTAATAAAAAGGAATGCACATGATACACACTACCATATGGATCAATTTCCAAAACATTATGCTAATTGAAAGAAGCCAGACACAAAGACCTCATACTGTAGGATTTCATTTCTATGAAATCCAGGATGGGAACAGAGATTAACTGTTAATGGGCATGATGGATCTTACTGGGGTGATGAAAGCGTTAGGAGAGTGGCTGCACAACCTGGTAAACTTCATAAAAACCAATGAATTGTACATTTTAAAAGAGTGTAATTTTATCTTTAAAATTTTGTGATCTGTAAAATATACTTCCATAAAATTTTTAAAATGTGCCCTTTAAGACTTGAGCTTAAATTAACAGCTGGCAGACACAAGCAGAAATATGCAAACTTTAGAAGACAGAATGACTCCCAGACCAAAAAGACTTGACTGTAGCCTAACTGATGGTAGAAAGTAGTCTACAGAACCAATGTGTTATCAGAATGGAGAGTGGTCATAGGATAAAGGAGAGAGATGACTTGGCTTATTACACTGGTTTATTAGGGTTTCCATTAGTCCTGTAATGAGGGAGGTAGAGGAAGAGGAAAACAGTGGTTTTGAAAAGATAACTCAGCTGAGAGTTAGCTGAATGACTCCCATGCACTGACTTGAGGCTCCCCAGTCCAAGGAAACAATAGTTGGTTAGCTTCCCATGCAGTTCTACTGCAGAATGAGGATGTACTGATAGGTAAATATAAGTCTCCCTAGACTTGTTCTTTGTTAATTAATGAGATTAATAGTCTCAGTACCACAGCTGTTTCTGTGAATTTAGTAATGTTGATTTCATCCCTGTAAAAGACAGGCTTCTGAGCCTGTGAAGTAGAGAGCCTTAGTGTGAAGGGTGATGACTAATCTGAGTGACTGAAGGTCTCCCCAGGTGGCACTGTCTTTCTTGATGTGTAGTTGGTGCAGCACAGAGCATGCTGGATAAGAAAGAGACTCTGGAGTTAGACCACCTGGGTTCCAAGTCTACACTACTGCTCACTGGCTATGTGACTTTAGGCAAGTTACACAATCTCTCTGTTTCAGTTTTCTCATCTGCAAAACTCAAGTGATAATAGTAACTTTCTCACATGGTTGTCAAATGGATTAAATGAGATCATACATGTGAAGCACTTAGCATAGAGCTTATCACCACTAACACTTCAGTGTTATTACTTCTCAGTTGGCATTCTTTCATAATTCTTTAGCTGATTTTCTCATAATGAGTATATATTGTTTCAATTCATAATCCAAAAACAATGTTATTCAAAAAATTTGAAATAAATATGACTTCTGTTCAAGGAAAGAAAGAACAGTAAAGAAAAGAGATGGAGAAAGAGGAAAAGAAGGAAGGATCCAAAAATGCAAATAAAGGACACTTCAGAAGGACAGAATATTGAATTCAAGCCTTTCTTTCAGACCACAAAATATCTGGTGACTATATCCCAACATGCTCAACCAAATTTTTTCTCATGGCGTTCTTTTGCCACCATTTATTTCACACCTCATTTTAGCAGGCAAATGGGTAGACTTACCCTGCACAGAGCAGGGACAGCCATGGGAGGAAGTGGGAAGGAACAAGCCAGTAGCAAAGGTGTGGAGGGAATGAGGGTGAAAGGCAGCAGAAACCCCTTCCCCTCAGGCCTCCCCACTCTCTCAGCACTGGAATCTAAGTCTGTGGTTTTAGACAAAGCTCACATATGACTTAAACCAAAGAGGCAGGTCCTTTCACCAATCCCGATCTACCCTTAAACTTGTATATAGCGCTTCCAAACCCCTTGTTGTTTAGTTGTTAAGTCATGTCCTACTTGTTTGTGACCCCGTGAACTGTAGCCCTCCAGACTCCTCTGTTCATGGGATTGCCCCGGCAAGAACCCTGGAGTGGGCTGCCATTTCCTGCTCCAGGAATCTTCCCAACCCCGGGATCAAACCCACATCTCCTGCATCAGCAAGCAGATTCTTTATCACTGAGCCTCCAGGGAACTCCTCCAAACCACTACCTGTGGTCCAAACTCCTACCCATGGTTTAATTACTCTTCTGAATAAAAAAGTGGCTGGTTGATATGACAGCCACAAACATCAGATTCCATTAACTAATACTGAGACATCAGTATCCACGTTGTTTGTCAGTTACACAATTAAGATGCAGTCACCCTTATTGCCAGCATCAGTTTGGTCCTAGAGCCCAGGAAGGGCAGTTGCAGTGGAAGAAGGACCAAAGGCGGATGGGGGTAGCATCTGCACTTACACTGAGATAATGAGCTTGGAGGAATTCACACTCCAAAGAGCACTCCCCAGAGAAGGGCCTCAGAGACCTAGATGAAAGGGTTTAAATGAGGCTAGGTGAGCCGTTTTCATTCTGCTGATGGCCTGGAAGGAAACTATCACCTTGATGAACACAGAGCTTCCCTGGGGTTCCAAGACATACTCTTTGCACTGGCTTTCTGAGCCTCCTGCCTCACTTCCCTTCTCGTTGTTCTCTCTCTCTCTTCCCCTAACTATAGTCATCTTCAATTTCATGTTAATTCAGAAGAGTCAAAGGGGAACAAAAAGCAATCTTTGCTTCTTCCACTCAAGTAAAAAGCCTAAAGGGATCACATTCCCATCGAGGCACAAGCTTGAGAGCCTGGAGACAAACTGAAATGTTCTCAGGAACACTCAGAGGTTAGGTCCTGGAGATAAAGCAATGTGATTAAATCTTCACAGATTTTTGTTTTAAGAGTAAAAGGGAAGGGGGAGGGGTAGCTCTTGTTTGCCTGGATACAGAGAGTGCCGTTGGCAATCCCTGCTTAATCAGGATCTTGGGGAGCCTCTTTTCCCTCCCAGAACTGAGACACCAAGGAAGAGCGTATCTGAGGTTGCCTCTGGCCCATTTCCCCCGTTTGTTCCATCCTTACCACTTCATTGGACCTTGCCCTGAGAAATAGCTGTTTCATTATTTCAGCAACCTTATGAAAATAATTTGTGTCTTCAATTTGAAGATTATAAAAATAAAACCCCAGCCCCACCCAGTCCCAGATGGCAACAGGCAAAGTGGATCATTGTCAAATGCCTTCCATACCTTTATGGGGAACTATTATTCCCTTATTAAGAAGTTAATCATCTTTTCCACTTTAAGGATGGAGAAACCGTGACCCCAAAAGTGAAGTAATTTGCCCAAGGTCTTTCCCCAAATGGATTACAGTTCCTCCAACAGATACACAGTGTTCAGAATCAGGAGGGAGTGGAATGGGGTGGGGCAAAATGAGAGCATGCTTGCTGGGTGCTGGGGCTGGGCCTAGAGACTCCAGGCTTTGAGGCTGGTTGTGTTAAGATAGGGAAGATTTTTGTGACTTTTTATTTCATATTACAAAAGGTTGGCAAGGTGACTACTTAGAACCAAAAAGTAAAGAGGTACACACACACAGAAATTAAATAGTAGAGGTCATGATGGCATGATTTCAGATTCAGATGTACTCTGGTTGCAAAAAATAAAGAAAAAAGAAAAGCTGCTAATCTGATTTTTAAAAAGGTTTGTAATTAATGCTGAGAAAGGGGTCAAAATACTCAGTTATATTCCCTGGTCTGACTTATCTCTGATTTGCAGAACAGTCTTGATCATTTCCCTTATCCTCTCTGGTCCACAGTTCTTCCATTTGTTTCAAGGTGCTCAGTTATCCCTGCTCTACTGTCAAGTTTGGTAAAAGAAAAGAACCAGATGGCATGTTGAGCAGAAAATTCCACACAAACCTCTAGCGGTCCCAGATATGCTGCAGCGGTTGGATTTATGATACTACGTAGAGAATAACGGCCAATGTTAGTAAGTTTCCAATATGTCCTAGGCACTAGACTATGTACTTTGCAAACTATCCCCATTCAAGCTTCAAATTCTGTATGAAGTATGTACTAGCATTTTCTATATTAAAAAGATAAGGAAGCTAAAGCTCAGAAATGTTAAAATATTTGCCTGAGGGTCACATAACTAGTAGGTGACAGAGTCAGGATTCAAAGCCAAATTTGCCTAATTCTGGAGTTCAAGAACTCACTCTAGGCAATGAATCCTACGTGGCATGAATATGCCAGTATAATTCAGACAAGCTGTAGTAGATCTCTATTGAACACAATATGAAAAACACCACATTGGAACACCTTTATGAAAAATGGATACAAATCCTAGTCTTGAAAAGCCCCAAAAGTATGGTTTTAGGGGCTTCTCTCAGATTAGAGCCTGCAGGCAAAGAGGGCAGGTGGAGGGCCTTGTTGAACAAAGCAATGCTTGGGGCAGACACAGCCCTGAAACTGTCCTGCTGCTCCACAAATCAGCGATGGCTCCCTCTGCTCGAGTTCATTCCAAACAAATCCATTAAAAGCACCATCTCAATGAATATTTTATATAGTTATGATATAGTGAGTCGCATTTAGGAGGGGCTTTTTCTAAAGGATGAGACAATGAACTACTAAAATAGCCAACTAATCATCAAGGCCAATACAAATCTGGCCAGGGGACATGGTAATTTTACACCAAGAAAAAAAAAAAGAAAGTTCTACACTCCCTTCTTCCTGATTTAAGAATCCCTTAAAAAAAAAAAAAACAAACAAACTCTACTTACATGTTCAAATACCACCATCCACCAGCAAAGGCCACTTATTTGGTTAATTAGTTTTTGCTTGCCCTCTTCATAGTTTCTAAAGAACATCAATGTACATATTTGATTGTGTGTTTTTCTTAAATTAGGTCTATTTCTGAACCCTTAGCAAACACATGTGCACATGCACACACACACACACACAAATAAAGAAGTCTTAACCTACTTTCTCTAAAAATAGAAAGTGAAGAGAATCCTAAGAGACAAATTCACTGGCAGCCCACATCCTATGCCACTCTTCCCAGTCTTGCATCTCTCCCAGGAAAGCAGGGCGCAGCTCAAGGGCTTTGGAGGAGAAGAGGGCCGAGCCTGTATCACAGAGTGCAGACCAGTGGCCTGTGTGTAAAATACAACTTGCAGATGTGTTCTATTTGCTGCGTCAGGGTTGACTTGCCTGTTGTTTAAGTAATTTGAAATCACTGTTAACATTTAAAAATCTAGAGATTTTCACAAATATTTCTGGGTTTCCAACTGCTCTTGAACAATTAGGAGATCTGGCATGAGGAAACCAACATTCCCACACAGTGACAGCCAGCTGGAGTTGACTTCTAGCTGATAGACAGGCCAGCTTCCCCAGTTCCCAGACTCTCTCGTATTCCCTTAACAGGATGGCAGAATTGGCTGCCATTTGTCATTAACCTTCAGGGGCTGCTCTCTTTACAGTTGTAAGGAGAGCACAGGCACAGAGACTAGTGGAACGCAATATAGAGTCCAGACACAGACCCGCACATATATGTCAACTGAATGAGAAGTGTGCCAAGAACATGCAACGGAGAAAGGACAATCTTTTCAGCAAATAGCATTGGGAAAACTGGAGATCCATGTGCATCACGAAACTAGACTGCTGTCTTACACTACTGACAAAAATTAGCTCAAAATGGATCAAAGACTTAAATGTCAGATCCAAAACCATAAAAGTCTGAGAAAACATAGAGAAAAACATCCTTAACATTGGTCTTGTCCATGATTTCTTGCCTAAGACACAATACCAAAGGCAACAAAAACAAACAGAAACAAGTAAGACCACATTAAACTAATGGGATTCTGCACAGCAGAATGCTTTGGCAGGCAGATTCTTTACCACTGTCCCACCTGGGAAGCCCAATGGAAACTGTTAATAAAGTGAAAAGGCAGCCTATGAAATGGGAGGAAATATCCATGTATGTGATAAAGGTATTAATACCCAAAACACATAAAGAACTCATACAACTCAAGGGCAAAAAAGGGAAATAATCCAATTTTTAAATGGGCAAAAAACCTGAAAAGGCATTTTACCAAAGAAGACATACAAATGGCCAATAGGTATATATTGATACAAAGGTGCTTGACATCACTAACCATCAGGAAAATGCAAATCAAAACCAAAATGAGATTATCATCTCACACCTGTCAGAATGCCTATCATCAAAAAGACAAGACATAACAAGTGTTGACAAGAATATGGAGAAAAGGGAATCTTTCAGTGGGGTGGTAAAATGGTATAGCCATTGTAGAAAAGAGGATGGAAGTTGCTCAAATAAAAAAATTAACTACCATATGATCCAGCAATCCATTTCTAGGTGTACATCTGAAGGAACTGAAATAAGTATCTCAAAGACATATATACACATCTATGTTCATTACAACATTATTTATAATATAACAGAAAAGCTTTGGAAACAACTTAAATGTCAAGAGAGAAAAGGATAAAATGCAGTAGAGATATAGAATATTATAAAGCCATGAGGAAGAAGAAAATCCTGCCATTGCCAACAATATGGATGGATCATGAGAGTATAATGCTAAGTGAGATGTCAGACAGAAAGACAAATATTGCATGATATCATTTATATTTGCAACTTAAAAAAAAAAAAGCTGAACTAGTTAAAATGGAGAGTTGTATAGTGGTTACTGGGACTTCCTTGGTGGCTCAGATAGTAAAGAATCTGCCTGCAATGCAAAGACCCGAGTTTGATCCCTGGGTTGGGAAGATCTCCTGGAGAAGGGAATGGACACCCATTCCAGTATTCTTGCCTGAAGAATTCCGTGGACAGAGGAGCCTGGTAGGCTATAGTCCGTGGAGTCACAGTGTCAAAAACAACTGAGAGACTACACTTTCATTTTTCATAGTGGTTACCAGGAGCTAGGTGGTAGGGGAATGGGAGGTGGTGTTTAAGGGTACAAACTTGAAACTAGCAGATAAATAATTTCGGGAGATCTAATGCACAGCATAGTGAGTATAGTCAACAATACTGTATTATAAACTTCAGAACTGCTAAGAGACTAAGTCTTAATTGTTGTTATAACAAAAAAGGGAGGGTTATGTGATAAGACAGAAGTGTCAGCTAAAGCTAACATTATTATAATCATGTTGCAATACACAAATTATCAAAACAAAATGCTGTTCACCTTATACTTAAACATTGGTAAATGTTATATACCAATTGTATCTCAATTTGTATTAATTAATTAATGAAAGCAAACTTTTGTACCTTCATGTCTATGCAAAATGGGAAAATGAGCAGACTGGGACAGCCATATATTGGAAGCAACATGGGAGAAAAACTAAAGCCTAATTCTATGTAGCAGTGAAAACTATGCAGTTGTGTTTGATACGCAAACAAAAACCAGGCTGGTTTAACTCCAGGGTCTCACTTGGCCCCTGCAGGCATTTGAAATTGACATTCTCGCCTAAAGTCACTGAAGATCTTTGGAAATAAGTCTTTTCCACCATAGTTTTTATTTCCATAGTTGTGCATTCTTTTCTTAGTACTTGGCACAGTGACAAACACATAAGCAGTGCCAAAAAATTAACTGTATTATGAACTAAAATTACATTTTGCCTTGTTTCTCCTATTTATTTTCTGTGTACCAACTACCTCCACTACCAGCTTCCCTTTCTGCTGGTCAAGAGTCCTTTCAGAGCCTTTTTTAACTCACAAGCTTTATTTCACAATCAATCAGACTGGAAAGGACCTGGCAAAGGAATCACATAAAGACTGATTTGATACAGTATTCACTTGGAGACAAGTCAAAATTAGATTTTAATTCCAGCTTTACCACTTACTATCTTAGCTTGACTTCCCCAACAGCAGAGCCTGCAATGAAGATGTGGCATGTATAGGTGGTTTACTGGGGGAATGTGATTCCCTAAATAAGGGGCAGGGAGGTGAACAGGAAAGGAGGAAACACCAGTACGAGAAAGTGTTAACTGCTACAGGTGACTGCTTACTTCACACAAGGCCTCCTGAGGAGTCTTACGAAATGTGTGTCAGAACTGTCAGCCAGGGACAAAAGCCTTTATCCATCAGCTCCTGCCCTCATAGGCAGAGGGCTGCCCCATGATGTATTACTATCTTTGTGCAGCCAAAGGAAGCCAGAGCACACGAGGTGGAGTGGCAGCCTTGGCTGGAAACAGCGGCAAGGCCAAGATGACGAGAGGCGCTATACAAAAGGTGTCCTATACAATAACTGTGGTCAGTCAAATACTTCATTTCTGGAAACCTCAGTTTCCTTTATTATAAATGGGCCAACATTGGTGCTTTCTTCTTGGACGGTAAGGCGAATATAATGAAATAATCCATGTGAAGCTCATAGACAAATGCCCAGCACACAGAACGTGCTAATAAATGACGGTTTCAGATACAAGCTCTTGCCTCCAGGACTAGACATTATGGAGGACCTTTATCAGACAGCTTGACAGCAATAATCAATGAATTATTAAATCAATGAAAGTAAACAATGATAATTACAATCTCAGCATTCACTTACAATAGATTCCAAACTGGTTGCTGCTAGGCCAATTTTGCTCCTTAGACAAGTATTCTTCCCCTACAGCCATAAATATCTATATACATATATTAAGATATATACATATAAATATATTCATAGATTATATATAACCGAAATCAGTTACAAATATTGAAAGTTATTTTTTAAAAAATCATAAAATTGAGAACTCCAGCTTTCCCCTTGAAAAAAGGAAAGACTTAACCCCACTAAGTTGGTATTCCTACTGTCTAAACTGAGTAGTGGTGACCCTTTTATATGGCACGTGTTTCTCCAATTTGCCACTATCCCTTGCAAATCTGGAGAAGGCAATGGCAACCCACTCCAGTATTCTTGCCTGGAAAATCCCATGGATGGAGAAGCCTGGTGGGCTGCAGTCCATGGGGTTGCGAAGAGTCAGACCCGACTGAGCGACTCACTTTCACTTTTCAGTTTCACGCATGGGAGAAGGAAATGGCAATCCACTCCAGTGTTCTTGCCTGGAGAATCCCAGGGATGGGGGAGCCTGGTGGGCTGCCGTCTATGGGGTTGCACAGAGTCGGACATGACTGAAGTGACTTAGCAGCAACAGCACCTTTCAAGTCCATTTTACTCATTCACAACCTGCTGCTGGACATTTGCATTTGAAACCTCTGGAAAGATACTTAACCTAGAAAGATAGGGTCCTTGGAAACCCTGCCAGGACCTAAAAAGGAAGAATGCTAGAAAGGACAATGTCCTTATTTTTCAGTGACAGCTGAAGAGCCACCTCTGAGGCCCATGGAACTCAATGTCCTTGTGATGGAGAGCTAAGTGAATCCTGCTGAGGTGAGAGTGTGTGGTTCCAGCTAGTCTGGTTATTACCAACCTGAGGCTGAGGTCACCCCAGCTGCTCTCAGTGCCTGCAACTCCACTGATTTCATTCTGGTTCATACCAGAGATTTATTTTTATGAACAGTGAACATTTTTTGTAACATTCCCTCATTTAACCTTCATTATCAAAGTCTCTGCCCAAAGCCCATATAAGTACCATTATTGCCCATATAACATTTTCCAACATAAACCATTTAAGGCATTTTTTTCCATTTTTATTTATTTCTCTTCTGTTACATTTCATTTGAAATGTGCATGGGGGAGAATGTGTCTTGTTTTTATGTTGTCTCATACAGACCATAAGCCCTAATAGTGGGGGCTGCCTATTTTGAAGGTTAATAAGCAATGGGGACATTCATCACATGGAACAAACAACCAGGATATGCTGGCCTCTTAAACAAAAAAAAAAAAAAAAAGGGAAAGGAACCCTCGTCTCTCACTGAAGAGGGGGAGAATGGGGATCCTCTTCCTTTGTGAAGATACTTACGTTGTTCTACTCGATTGGAGACAGATATGTCAGGGAATTTCTTGACTAACCTCAAATGTTTGAACGACGCCTCTCAAGTTCAAGAGGGACGATGTGACTTCACTTGAAACCCTTCAGCCAAAAAGGACGTCATCTCGCCCGGAGGGCAGAACCTCCTGGTTTTTTTCGAGTTGCGGAAGGGTTTTCTCGAGTTATGACGGAGAACTCTGGAACACACTCATGAGCTCTCAGGAAAGGCCAGTGTCACTCCGAGTTGCGAGTGGACTCCAGGGCTGTCTCTTATACACATCTAGATGTGTATAAGAGACAGGCCTAAGTGTTTGTAAGGAGCAAAGGCTGGAACCTGAAGTTTCCTCTCCACTACCGACATGGTTCTTAGGGTTCCCTGCAGTCTCCACAGGGGAGTCAGACCTTTTCTCGTGTGGAGAAATGCTAGTTTGCTTTCCTTTCGAGCGTCAGTATGAGTGTGAGGCTTCCCATCGAGTTGACACAGCGATCTGAGGCATTCC
>SJYX01015606.1:36456-102649 GCA_006410675.1 Oreotragus oreotragus
ACTCCTGGAGTTCCTCTGGAGATTCCTGTTGAGAGCGCCTCCTCCTGTCTCTTATACACATCTAGATGTGTATAAGAGACAGGCATTCCCTTAGGTTTTCCCACAGGGCTGTCACACGTGCCACCGCGGGGTCAGTCGATACAGCAAGGATGCACTTCTTGACTTGCAGCAAGGATGTGAGAGACGCTTTCGAGTTTCAAGAGGGAAGGTGTGATATCCGTCGAGACACCACAACGGAAAAAGCCCTCATCGCGCCTAGAGGTGATAACTTCTGGGTTTTTCTCGAGTTGTGGCAGGTTCCCCTCGAGTTAGCATGCAGAACTCAGGGACATAGCTATGAGGCCTCATGAGTGGCCAGTGTCTCTTCGAGTTACGAGGGGCCTCGTTAGATTCCTCTCCATTGGTTGTTGCTTTCTAAGTCTTTGTTGAGCGCAGGCCGCAACCTGAGATTTCCTCTCCAATAGTGACGTGTTTCTTAAGGTTCCTGTGGTAACTCCAAAGTCCAACTGGGCCTTGTCTCGTGTGGAGACATGCTAGTCCGTTTTCCTTCCAAGATATAGTAGCAGTGTGAGGAGTGGAGCAGAGGCCGCAACTTGAGGTTTCCTCTCCAGTAGTGACGTGGTTCTTGAGGTTCCTCTGGAGAGTCCAAAGGCGAACTGGGCCTTGCCTCGTTTGGAGACATGCTAGTCTGTTTTCCTTCCAAGATGGAGTAGCAGTGTGAGGCTTCCCATCTAGTTGACAGAGGAATCTGGGTCTTTCCCACCAGGCTTTCCCACAGAGCAGTCACTGTCTCTTATACACATCTTGAGTAATCACACCATCGTGATTATCTGGTTGTGAAGATCTTTTTTGTCCATCTAGTCAAGGCTATGGTTTTTCCAGTAGTCATGTATGGATGTGAGGTTTGGACTATAAAGAAAGCTGAGTGCTGAAGAATTGATGCTTTTGAACTGTGGTATTGGAGAAGACTCTTGAGAGTCCCTTGGACTGCAAGGAGATCAAACCAGTCCATTCTAAAGGAGATCAGTCCTGGGTGTTCATTGGAAGGACTGATGCTCAAGCTGAAACTCCAATACTTTGGCCACCTCATGCAAAGAGTTGACTCATTTGAAAAGACCCTGATGCTGGGAAAGACTGAGGGTAGGAGGAGAAGGGGATGACAGAGGATGAGATGGTGGAATGGCATCACCAACTTGATGGACATGAGTTTGGGTGGACTCCGGGAGTTGGTGATGGACAAGGAGGCCTGGCGTGATGCAATTCATGGGGTCGCAAAGAGTCGGTCACGACTGAGTGACTGAGCCGAACTGAACTGCCCATCAGAACAAGACCCATTTTCCCCCTCAGTCAGTCTCTCCCATCAAAAAGTTTCCATAAGCCTCTTATCTTTCTCCATGAGAGGGCAGACAGACTGAAAGCTACAATCACAGAAAATTAACCAAGCAAATCACATGAACCACAACCTTGTCTTACTCAATGAAATGATGTTAAGGCCATGCCATAAAGGGCCGCCCAAGATGGACGGGTCATGGTGGAGAGTTCTGACAGACTGTGGTCCACTGGAGAAGGGAATGGCAAACCACTTCAGTATTCTTGCCTTGAAAACCCCATGAACAGTAAGAGTCTGAGTGAACTCCGGGAGATGGTGATGGACAGGGAGGCCTGGCGTGCTGCGGTTCATGGGCTCGCAAAGAGTCGGACACGACTGAGTGACTGAACCGAACTGAACTGATAAGGGCCATTGTCACAGAATGACTTTTAGCATCTGATGCTAGTTTACTATAAAATCTCCTCCCTGGAAGAAATGTTATATTAAACATTTAAAGCAAATATGTAGAGTGCCTTTACTCTTCTACATGTTCTAAATGTTTCGTCAGTCTACTGTGTAAGATGGTATGTGAGTGCTTTTAATGGGAGGGTCTTATTCTTTCCAAGGGCTACACGTCTAATGTTCCAAAGACTTCTGAATCTACTCAAGCCAGATCTTTCTTTTGAATTCCATGCCTACATTCTGTATTGCCTACTGTTCATTACTACAGACATCAACTACAGTTATGAAGCGCTGAGCTCATTAATTTCCCTCCTCACAACTCTTAATGAAACCACCCCCCACGTTTGCTTTGCTTATGTTTTGGGAAGACAGAGTGTAGTCCAAATGCCGCCTTCTCTGTAGACAGCCTCTGTGTTCGATCAATAAATGCATCTGTGGATCCTACCACCCTGGTTGAATCTGTTTCCTTCTCTGCGTCTCCACAGCTTTAACCTTTTAGGCCATCGGCATCATCTGCCCATCTTATGCAGCAGCCTCCAGTTCAGCTAGCCGCCTCTTGCTAGACACAAATGCAGGCACGGAATTGTTTGTATCACGTCATTCCCCAGACACTCCCTCTGCCCGAAGATTGAAGCTAAAACTACCGAACACGGGTTACAGTTTCTTGTATGATGCATTCAAGCTGCCTTGTTGTTCAGTTGCCAAGTCCTGTCCGACTCTTTGCAACCCCATGAACTGCAGCACTCCAGGCCTCCCTGTCCTTCACCAACTCCTGGAGCTTGATCAAACTCATGTCCATCGAATCAGTGATGCCATCCAACCAACTACCCTCTGTCGTCCCCTTCTCCTCCTGCCCTCAATCTTTCTCAGCATCAGGGTCGTCTCCAGAGAGTCAGCTCTTCCCATCCAGCTTCAGCACCAGTCCTTCTAATGAATAGTCAGGACTGATCTCCTTTAGGATGCACTGGTTGGATCTCCTTGCAGTCCAAGGGACTCTCAAGAGTCTTCTCCAACACAGCTTTATCTTTGTGCTCTTCCTCCCTAGGATGCTTGCTACAGCTCCACTGAACTTCTTCCCAGTTCCTTATTCATTATTCTGCATCAGAGAGTTGCCTGCTTTATTCAGTCTGAAGCACTTCTTTCTCTACTTTATTTTTATGATTCACTCTTAGTGAATCTTAATTAGGGCTCACTGGAGAAGCAGAACCAAGATTATTTACTATAAGGAATTGGCTCACATGATTATGGAGACTTGGGGTCCCAAGATCTATAGTTAATAAGCTGGAGACCCAAGAGCAGCAATAGTCTGAGTACCAGTCACAGTCTAAGTTCAGAGGCAGAGAGCCAGTGTGCAGGGTCAGAGACAGGCAGAGAAAATGAGCTCTGTTGGGGCGGTGGTCAGTCGCCAAGTCGTGTCTGACTCTCTGCAACCCCATGGACTGCAGCATGCCACGCTTCCCTGTCCCCACTCTCTCCAGGCCTACACTCCAGACTTCTGTCCTCTTCAGGACTTCAGTGGATTCAGTGAAGCTCATTCACACTGGGGAGAGCATTCTGCTTTATTCTGCTTCAGATTCAGATATTAATCTCATCTAGACACACCCTCATAGACACACCCCAAATAATGTTTAACCAGTTATCTAGGAACTGTGTGGCGCAATCAAGTTAGCACACACAAGTCACCATCACAGCCTTTAAGAATCATTCTGGCCTCCTCTTTTCTCAAGACAAACTGCTGTGACCCAGGTCCTGATGAGATTGTTCTGACTCTCCTACCTCCTTCTGTAGCTCTGTCTGTGCACACGCCAGCACTCACACATGTCTCCCTTGCCTGCCTAAACACATCCTTAAAAACCCTAGTTCTTGCTCCTCCTTCCCTTTGTGATTCCTAATAAAGGAGTTAGAAAGTATACTTTGGCACTTAGGTGTTCAATAAATATGCATTGAATGCATGAGCTATTCTATTAACCTTTAGCTTGAATCCTCATGAACATTAAATTATTTTGGCTTGATCGCTGATATAAAACCAACATTTACTCCTGCCCAATTATGGCTGGAATATATACGTAACCATATTCAACATTCTGGTTTCATTACCTTTCCTCTGCGATTTATACACTAAACTTGCTCACTCTGTGGTCTAGATACTCTGTACTGATTACCCGGTTAGAATTCTCTTGGTTGATCACCACCAGGGAAAAGGGCATTCCATTTCGCTGTTCCACGTTAGAAAGTAGCATGTGAAGGGGGCAGAGGCTTTGGAATAAAACGCAGCTCAGGGTAGGAGACCAGCTCTTCTGTTCTGCATTCGGTCTTATTGACTTCTGCAGGCTGAGCATGTAGGAAAGTGCTTGGCAGAAGCTAGGTTTTAAAAATTGTTAGATAACTTTGATAAGTTACAAAAGTTATTTTAGTCCCAGGCGTCTCACTTGGTGACAGTAATTGTATCCATTTTGCAAAGATATTTGTGACTATAAATGAGTTAATGTACTCGCATTGAGTGCAAAGAATATGCCAAATGAAACTCCGTTTATATTTGTTGTTTTCATAGTACTGGAGTATCTGCGAATGTGTTTATCAGTGCAAAATTTTCCATCCTGTCACCTCCAATTACATATATTTTCCCTCTACTTTTAAGTACTTACGTGAGCCAGGTACTGCCTAAGTGCTTTACATACGTCATCATTTCATTTCATTTTAATACAGGATTGTTCTTCTCAGCTAACAGAGAAAATCTGGTTTCATAAAGACTAAATAACTTTGCAAGTTCACATAACTTGCAAAGCCTAAACTGGCACCTGAAATTATACCAAAATTCAATGGCAAGTTCATTCTCTAGGTCTGTGAGTCTGCTTCTGTTTTGTAAAGAAGTATCATTTGTATCATTTCTTTTTAGAGTCCACATATAAGGGATGTCATATGATATTTCTCCTCCTCTGTCTGACTTACCTCACTCAGAATGACACTCTGTAACATACGGTTGCTGGGGGAAGATTGAGGGGAGGGGAGAGTGAGGGAGTTTGGGATGGATGCATATGCACTGCTATACTTAAAAAATGGATAACCAAGAAGGACCCGCTGTGTAGAGCACACGGAACTCAATGCTGTGAGGCAGCTGGGATGGAAAGGGAGTCTGGGGGAGAATGATTCATGTATATGTAAGACTGAATCCCTTTGCTGTTCACCTGAAACCATGACAGCATTGTTAATTGACTATACCGCAATGCAAAATAAAAAGATAAAAAAATTCACTGGTGATAATTGTGCTCTATTTTGGGATTCCCTGGTCTCTCAGACGGTAAAGCGTCTGTCTGCAATGCAGGAGACCCGGGTTCGATCCCTGGGTTGGGAAGGTCTGCTGGAGAAGGAAATGGCAGCCCACTCCAGTATTCTTGCCTGGAAAATCCCATGGACGGCGGAGCCTTGTAGGCTACCGTGCGTGGGGTCGCAAAGAGTCGGACACGACTGAGCCACTGCTCAATTTTAAAACACCTGGAATAAAGTCCATGTGGATAAGTTAATTCCTTTCCCCTTCCTGTCCCTTAGGATCAGTGTCCTATTCTGTATCCTTTGCGTTTGCATAAGCAGAGAGCATCTGACTTTGTTCAGTGGAGAGCATTTCCTGCAGAGCCTGTGAAGATGCTTGCTCCCGCTGTTCTTGGCTCCTCCCAGCTCTGCTGACTCCTCCCCGCACCCTCGGGGCGTTACGTCCAAATAAAGGGAAAAGCAAAGGTGAAACTTGCGTCTCTGTAGTCCTCCGCCTGCAGCGTTCAACTCGGCCTGAGAACTGAGTCCCCGCGTTGACCGTCCGCGCTGAACCCGGCGCCCAGGGACGCTCCGCCGCTGTTTCTGGAGACTTGCGCTTCTCGCCTCCTGCCAGGTTTCCTCCCACAGTAGTCATCCTCCTGGCGGCATCTTTCTCTTCTGTTCTTGTTGCGCTTACTCTTCCAGTCTGCCAAGAATACGAATTGCTCTGATGTTTTTCTTTTAGTTACCATTCTTTCTTTTTCCATTTGATAGAAAACTCTTAGAATGTATGGTAATCTTCACTTTTCTCCTATTATCTTCCAAAAATACAACTTAAAATTTGCTAAGAACTCTAATAAGATACTTTATTGAATTAAAAACCATCAGTTGAACTATATTTACAACTTAATAATTAACTGAATGATATAAATTGGCTTATTGATTTCATTGTTTTAAAGCTCAACTTCATGTATTTTAAAAAGCCTTTATTTACAGTTAACAGTATAATATTTTATCCCTGAAGAATCAAAGATATTCTCTTCAATTAGTAGGGACCATTTTTCTATATTGCAAACATTTAGCTAATTTACAAATCACTGCCCTTTTTCACTCAGGGTTTAATACATTGATTTTAATAATAAATGTATTCAATCATAATAGGAAAATATAATAAAAAGCCTTTATTTACAGTTAACAGTATAATATTTTATCCCTGAAGAATCAAAGATATTCTCTTCAATTAGTAGGGACCATTTTTCTATATTGCAAACATTTAGCTAATTTACAAATCACTGCCCTTTTTCACTCAGGGTTTAATACATTGATTTTAATAATAAATGTATTCAATCATAATAGGAAAATATAGTTAATAATAAATATTAGTAATTTGAAAAGTAAATATGTGAGTAGCCAGTTGGTTTTGTTCTTGATTACTTTAGGTATACAGAGGCACAGACACACTCTTTTCTGTTACCTGTTTCTACCCATATAAAATTGAATAGTAGTTTGACTAATATGATGGGGAAAATTATTCTATTTATAGTTACTGAAAATTTTGAAGAAACTTGCGCATTTTGTTCCTAAAGTAGAAATTAACATTTTCCTTAAAATGTTAATACAGTGTTGTCAGAGAGTTCAGCAAAGCGTTTGGTTATTTTTTAGCCTCAAGAAGTGGGAAAATTGTACTTATTTAAATGTCACTGCTTTGCAAAGAAAGACTTCAGTCTCTTGTTCCTTTGTCTCTTTATCCTTCATTTGCAAGCACTTGCATAATATATCCAGTAAGTGTATTTTTTGAAGTATAGCTATTTTTTAACAGATGCAATCCTTACTTTTTATTTTTTTATATTTACATTAGACATTAATATATTTCTTGGTGCTTGGCAGATTAACATCTCTTTGTTTATCTTTATGATTTTTTTAAGCACTAGAAAAGTTCATCATTGACAAAACTGAACTACTGTCCATGACTCTATTTTTAAGAGTTTTTCTGTGACACTGAAATTTTGGAAAATCATGTACACATATAAATTAGATGATAAAGGTAGAAACTGAAGCTTCAATTGCAAGAGTTACTCAGTGTCTTATTTTTCTTAAGCTTACTAGATGAGAACATTGAAGCTATCATTCCATGTTTATAAAACAATTTATTGCTATTTGTGAAACATTGCCATTTTTATTCTGATTCTTTAATTCTTTTGATAAAATAATCAATCTAATTAAATCATTGAAGGTTAAAATCAAATTCCATTTCAATATTATTTACCTAGGATTCCTAAGAGTTTCTAAGTGTTTAATTAACTCAGTTGTAGAAGGGTTAACAGTCAGAAATATATCCAGGTCATCTAAGTCATACAATTGTCAGGTGGTTGCTAGGCAACAGATGTCAGGTTTGGCTGATGCATGTTCTAGGCAAAGATTATAGTGTGAAGAGAACAAATTACATGACCCTGCATTTTTACTGTTAGGCTTTTTGAAAATGCAGTTGTTCTGGAGGGAGAAAAAAGCCTTGACATTTACTATGCACATCGTATTTCTTCTAAATGTCAGAACTATATTATCTGATAATTAAGTGATAAGGGACAATAAATTCAAACGACAGATGACATTTTATTCCTTATGTGGTTTTAGAGATGAGCCTTCCATTTAATCCCATTTTTGTAGCATGTCATCAAGTTAATTAATTTCTAAATTCGTTGTGACTGAAAAGAAACTACAAATGAAAATTAATTGGAATATAATTAATTTAATATATACACATTTTAATGCTACTAAGGAAAAGAAAGGAAAATAACTTATATTACATGATTCTAGCAAAATACCAGAATATTTCAGCAATGATAAAAATGATATTGAGAGAGGCCACAGTTTAGAAATTTAGGGTGAAATGTAATTATTTGCAAATGACTTAAAACTGCCATTATTACATATTACATGATTTATTTGTATAATCCATGTGAAGCATAATGCCTGTATCTTTACTTATAAAGTCCTATAACATTATCTCTTCCTTATTGTTTTACTATCCTTAATAATTGATGAATAAGGAGCAGGTGAGAATTTTGATTGCAAGAGGGAAAAAAATGAAAGTTATCTATTGGATGTCTAGTAAACAAAACTATATTGTATGATCATTAGTTTTCAAACATACTATATGTTATGTTAAGCAAAATTTTAAAGATCTCATTTTTATCCCCAAATAAGTAGGTATGGCAGAATCATAAAAGAATCTTTTGATTAGTTCTTCTTCAGGAAAATTAAATTCAAAACTTAGCAAAACTGATGTTTTCTTTTGTGTCAATTGGGAATGCAATCTCTCACCAATTATGAGGTCTCGGTGAATTTCTAGTTCTTAGGATTAGAGGAAAATCATAAAAGATATATATTTAAATTCAACATCTTTACAAAAGAAAATTTTTATTAAATTTATATCTAAAATTATGATCCTGATTCTTCTCTCTGATTTCTGGTATTGGATAATAGATTTTAAGAGAACTCAGTTGACAATGATTTAGCAAGCCAAATACCACTGTTTTTTTCTAATTCAAACCAAACTTGTTGCTTATATAAACCTGAATTCTGTATTCAGTTCACAAAGCAGACACCCACTCAGTCACTATAGACTCTAAAATGTCAGGCCAAGATTTATATTACCTCTTGGAAAATCAGCCAGAGAAGATGTCTTTATGTTCTTGATATGTAAAGTGACAAATCCAGACTCCATGTGAACTTGTTGATGATACCATATAACAATGAAGACAATAAAATAATATTACTTTAAATTGTGAAAACTAAGCTATTTATGAATATGTCCAACATAAAGAGAAATATAATGATGCTTAATATGAATCCTCTATATAAAGCTTTTATACTGTGTGACCTTGCTCAAGACCAAACTGTCTGCCTAACACTTTTTAAAATAAAGAATAGACTCAAGCAAATATTTTCACCAGGTTTCAGAAATGTCTCAACATGTTATGAAATAAGTGCATTTAGAAAATTAAGGCTGTTACAATTTGAGGACTAGATTGCTCAGAAGGTGATGCTGTTTTCAAAGTTATGCCTCTTAAGACTATTATGCTCAATTTTCTTTTTCTTTTTGACATCCAGAAACAGGCATGTCTGGATGAAAAGAGTTTTATTTAAAAGGTAAGAGAAAACCCTTTAAAGAATTAGTATAGATGCTTGATGACTTAGTATGCATTTCTGGGGATATTTTGGAAATTAGTTGTATTTAATTCAGCTTTGCTTGTTTCTTCTAGATTTATTCCACTTTGGGGGACATGTGAAATTAGTGGAACCAGACATACAGTAGAGGATCAAGCTGTATAAACCCCATCTCCCTTAAATTGGTAACTACCATTATCTATATTTTAATAAGGAGACCTGTATTGGTATTGAGAATTCTTCTTGTTTTATACCCTCCAGTTCAGTTCAGTTCAGTCGCTCAGTCTTGTCTGACTCTTTGCGACCCCAGGAATCGCAGCACGCCAGGCCTCCCTGTCCATCACCATCTCCCGGAGTTCACTCAGACTCACGTCCATCGAGTCTGTGATGCCATCCAGCCATCTCATCCTCGGTCGTCCCTTTCTCTTCCTGCCCCCAATCCCTCCCAGCATCAGAGTCTTTTCCAGTGAGTCAACGCTTCGCATGATGTGGCCAAAGTACTGGAGTTTCAGCTTTAGCGTCATTCCTTCCAAAGAAATCCCAAGGTTGATCTCCTTCAGAATGGACTGGTTGGATCTCCTTGCAGTCCAAGGGACTCTCAAGAGTCTTCTCCAACACCAAAGTTCAAAAGCATCAATTCTTTGGTGCTCAGCCTTCTTCACAGTCCAACTTTCACATTCATACATGACCACAGGAAAAACCATAGCCTTGACTAGACGGACCTTAGTCGGCAAAGTAATGTCTCTGCAAGGCACTGCAGGGTAATCACAATCATCTGGATTCGACTTAGACTTTTGAGCCTCTTTTGCTTTGGTGGCTCGACTCCTGGAGTTCCTCTGGAGATTCCTGTGGAGAGCGCCTCCTCATGAGATGTGACGGGATGGCCAAGAATTATTTCTCGACGTAGAAGGGAAAGGAATCCTCGTCTCACAATGACAGGGGAGAATGGGAATCCTCTTGAGTTGTGAAGGGACCTGCGTTTTTCTCCTCGAGTGGAGACAGACATGGCAGGAAACCTCCTAACTTGCAGCAAGCGTTTAAAGGACGCTTCCGAGGTTCAAGGGTGAAGGTGTGATTTCCCTCGAGACCTTGCAGCGGAAAAGGGCCTCATCTCACCTGGAGGGGAGAACCTCCTGGTTTTTCTCAAGTTACGGCAGGTTCCTCTCGAGTTACGACGGGGACCTCAGGGACCCGCTCAAGAGGCCTCAGGAAAGGCCAGGGTTCATGCAAGTTGTGAGGGGCTTTTCAGGATTCCTCTCCAGTCGGTGACACATCTTAAGGCATTGACTGGAGCGTAGGCTGTAACCGGAAATTTACTCACCACTGCAGACAGTGTTCTTGGGATTCCTCTGGAGTCCCCACATGGGAGTCCGTCTTCGTCTCGAGTGGAGACATGCAAGTCCGCACTCCTCCCCAGCTGTAGCAGCAGAGTCAAGCTTCCCGTTGAGGTGTCACAGGGATCTGTGTCTTTCCTCAAGGCTTTCCCACAAGTCTGTCACAGTGGCCAACATGGTGGGTGTCGACACTCATGGTAACATCCGAGGCAGTGTTACGGAATCAGCTTTAGCTGGAGTAGAATGAGTCATAAGGAGGTGTTTCGGAATGGTTGCACGACCCCTCGAGTTCATTTCGTCGTTCCTGTAGAGAAGGCCTCTACTTGAGATATGAACGGAACACCAGGGTTCATGTCTCACTGAAGCATGGAAATACACTCATCTCTCATTGAGGAGAGTGAAACGGGGCTCCTCTTGAGTTGTGGAGGGACCCTATTGTTTCACTCGAGTCTAGAAGGATATGTCAGAGAATTTCTTGACTTGCAGCATGGGTGTTAAAAACGCTTTCGAGTTTCAAGATGGAAGTTGTGATTTCCATCGAGACTCCGCAGCGGAAATGTCCTCATCTCGCCTGGAGGGGAGAATCCTCAGGCTTTACTCGAGTTGTGGCAGGTGCCTCTTGAGTTACGACGGAGACCTCAGGGACCCACTCATGAAGCTTTCGGAAAGGCCAATGCCTCTCCAATTTGCGAGGGGATTCAAGGGATTACACTTCGTGCGTTGCTGCATCCTAAGCCTTTCTCAGGAGCAGAAACTGAAACCTGAGGTTTCCTCTCCAGTGTTGATCTGGTTCTGGAGATTCCTTTGGAGACCTCAGAGAGGAGCCAGGCCTTGTCTCGTGTAGAGACATGCTAGTCTGGTTTCCTCCGAAGTTGTAGTAGCAGTGTGAGGCTTCCCATCATGTTGACACAGAGATCTGAGGCTTTCCCACGAGGCTTTCCCAAAGAGCTGTCACACGTGCCACCATGGTGTGAGTCGATACCCTGTGTCACATTCGAGAAACTGCAGTTTAAACACATTTATCTGGATTCGACTGAGACTTTTGCTCCTCTTTTTTTCTTTTTTTTCTTGCAGGCCCGAACCCTGGAGTTCCCCTCGAGGTACCTGTGGAGATGGCCTCCTCTTGAGATGCAATGGGAAGGCATGAATCATTTCTCAACGACTCAGGGAAAGGAACCCTCGTCTCTCACAGAAAAGGGGGACAATGGGGAATCTCTTCCTTTGTGAAGATACCTTCGCTGTTCTACTCGATTGGATACAGATATGTCACGGAATTTTTTGACTAGTCTCAAATGTTTGAAAGACGCCTCCCAAGTTCAAGAGGGAAGATGTGACTTCCCTTGAATCCTTTCAGCCAAAAAGTACTTCGTCTCACTCGGAGGGAAGAGCCTCTTGGTTTTTCTCGAGTTGTGGTAGGGTCTTTTTGAGTTACGACGGAGAACTCTGGAACACAATCATGAGCTCTCAGGAAAGGCCATTGTCACTCCGAGTTGTGAGGGGACTCCAGGGATTCCTCTCCTTTCGGTGCTGCTGCCTACGTGTTTGAAAGGAGCATAGGCTGGAACCTGAAGCTTCCTCTACACAGCTGACATGGTTCTTAGGGTTCCCTGCAGTCTCCACAGGGCAGTCAGGCCTTTTCTCGTGTGGAGAAATGCTAGTTTGATTTCCTTTCCGACGGCAGTAGTAGTGTGAGGCTTCCCATCGAGTTGACACAGGGATCTGAGGCATTCCCTTAGGCTTTCCCACAGGGCAGTCACACGTGCCACCGTGGTGTCAGTCGATACAGTAAGGATGCACTTCTTGACTTGCAGCAAGGATGTGAGAGACGCTTTCGAGTTTCAAGAGGGAAGGTGTGATATCCGTCGAGACACCACAGCGGAAAAAGCCCTCATCACGCCTAGAGGTGAGAACTTCTGGGTTTTTCTCGAGTTGTGCCAGGTTTCCCTCGAGTTAGCATGGAGACCTCAGGGACACAGTCATGAGGCCTCAGGAAAGGCCAGTGCCTCGTCGAGTTACGAGGGGCCTCGTTGGATTCCTCTCCATTGCTTGCTGCGTTCTAAATCTTTGATTTTGAGTTTCAAGAGGGTCTTGACTTGCAGCAAGGATGTGATAGACGCTTTCGAGTTTCAAGAGGGAAGGTGTGATATCCGTCGACACACCACAGCGGAAAAAGCCCTCATCGCGCCTAGAGGTGAGAACTTCTGGGTTTATCTCGAGTTGTGCCAGGTTCCCCTCGAGTTAGCATGGAGACCTCAGGGACACAGTCATGAGGCCTCAGGAAAGGCCAGTGTCTCTTCGAGTTACGAGGGGCCTCGTTGGATTCCTCTCCATTGGTTGCTGCCTTCTAAATCTTTGTGGAGCGGAGGACGCAAACTGAGGTTTCCTCTCCATTAGTGACGTGGTTCTTGAAGTTCCTCTGGAAACTCCAAAGGCGAACTGGGCTTTGTCTCTTGTGAAGACATGCTAGTCAGTTTTCCTTCCAAGATGTAGTAGCTGTGTGAGGCTTCCCATCTAGTTGACAGAGGAATCTGAGTCCTTCCCACGAGGCTTTCCCAAAGAGCTGTCACACGTGCCACCATGGTGTGAGTCGATACACGGGTGACTTGCGAAGCACTACAGGGTAATCACATTCATCTGGATTCGACTGAGACTTTTGAGCCTCTCTTGCTTACGCAACTTGAGGTTTCCTCTCCAGTAGTGACGTGGTTCTTGAGGTTCCTCTGGAGAGTCCAAAGGCGAACTGGGCCTTGTCTCGTGTGGAGACATGCTAGTCCGTTTTCCTTCCAAGATGGAGTAGCAAGATGTGTATAAGAGACAGGTTCTGTGAAGACCTACAAGATCTTCTAGAACTAACACCCCAAAAAGATGTCCTTTTCACTATAGGGGACTGGATTACAAAAGTAGGAAGTCAAGAAATACCTGGAGTAACAGGCAAATTTGGCCTTGGAGTACAGAATGAAGCAGGGCAAAGGCTAATAGAGTTTTGCCAGGAGAATGTACTGGTCATAGCAAATACCCTCTTCCAACAACACAAGAGAAGACTCTACACATGGACATCACCAGATGGTCAACACCATAATCAGAGTGATTATATTCTTTGCAGCCAAAGATGGAGAAGCTCTATACAGTCAGCAAAAATAAAACCGGGAGCTGACTATGGCTCAGATCATGAACTCCTTATTGCCAAATTCAGACTTAAATTGAAGAAAGTAGGGAAAACCACTAGACCATTCAGGTATGACCTAAATCAAATCCCTTACAATTATACAGTGGAAGTGACAAATAGATTCAAGGGATTAGACCTGATAGACTGAGTTCCTGAAAAACTATGGACGGAGGTTCCTGACATTGTATAGGAAGCAGTGATCAAGATCATCCCCAAGGGAAAAAAAAATGCAAAAAGGCAAAATGGTTGTCTGAGGAGTCCTTACAAATAGCTATGAAAAGAAGAGAAACAAAAGTCAAAAGAGAAAAGGAAAGATATACCCATTTGAATGCAGAGTTCCACAGCATAGCAAGGAGAGATAAGAAAGTCTTCCTCAGTGATCAGTGCAAAGAAATAGGGGGAAACAATAGAATGGGAAAGACTAGAGATCTCTTCAAGAAAGTTAGAGATACTAAGGGAACTTTTCATGCAAAGATGGGCACTATCTCTGCTGTTGCTGCTGCTGCTGCTAAGTTGCTTCAGTCATGTCCGACTCTGTGCGACCCCATAGACGGCAGCCCACCAGGCTCTGCCATCCCTGGGATTCTCCAGGCAAGAATAGTGGAGTGGGTTGCCATTTCCTTTTCCAATGCATGAAAGTGAAAAGTGCAAGTGAAGTCGCTCAGTGTCCGACTCTTCGTGACCTCATGGACTGCAGCCTACCACCAGGCTCCTCTGTCCATGGGATTTTCCAGGCAAGAGTACTGGAGTGGGTTGCCATTGCCTTCTCTGGCACTATCTCTATGTTAAAGTAAATCTATCCATTTTCCTTACTGTCAAGAACAATGCATACTTAGTGGCACCGGGCTTACAAATCTCCATTACACTCTATTGGGCTGGAGGGAGATTTCTTTGATATGAAGCCTCTTTTAAGAGAGCATCTTCCAGGCTTTGCTTGTTTTTACACCCACCCAGAAGCACACATTGAAGAAAACCTACAGTGGAATGGAGTTTGTTTTCCTCATTTCAGAAGACAGAATCCAGAATTATAATAGCAACTACTTTTCCTTTTTTTTGCCTTGCCACGTGGCCTGCAGGATCTCAGTTCCCCAACCAAGGATTGAACCTTGGCCACAGCAGTGAAAGCCTGGAATCCTAACCGCTAGATCACCAGAGAACTCCCAATCTCCTAAAGAATTTATTCCCAATCCAGAGTTTTTACCATCCCAACAGATAAAGGCTAATTTGATTCACTAGCTATGAAAAATAGGCATAGCAACATACTTTTTAAAATACCTGGGTCTGTTAAAAATGCCAGGGATACATTCAGCAAGAAAGGTTCTGTTTTCCCCGTCGCCTTTTGTGGAATCCAGAGTGGCGGCAGCAATTCCTGGTAGGACTGTCTTTTCCTGCACCATAACCCATATTGGACAAGGAAACTGTATATCTGAATGATTCAGGAAATCAAAGTAATAAAACTGCCAGCAACAATACAGCCAAGTGATTAGAAGAAGGCTGGTTGAAAACTGAAACACCCTTTCACTCATTAATCTCCAACTGCTAAAGACAAACAAAAAGCAAAATTAACATGATTGTAAACTAAGCACTTGCGTCCTGTGGCTACCGTGCTGTCCTGCTGAGAGGGAATGAGCTGATCAAAGTCAGTGCGTCCACAGAGAACTGCAGGATGAATGCTGCTCGGGGGCTCACACAGCTGGGATCCATTACCGGGCCTGTTGCAGGAACAGGTGAATACCGTAATTAATCTTGGCTTCAATTTGGAGGGAAGCAGGGAACCTACCTGCCCTGTCCACTGAGTTTATATGTTAATCCCCCCAGCTCTGGGGAAAAGTTTTTAAATTGGTGTAAAGACTTCTTCTGCCCTTCCAAAAGTGTAGAGAGAAGAAACAGTTGGGGTGGGTTGCTGAGATCCCTAACTTCAAACAGTTAAGACATCTTCCAGGAAAGCTGTTGATTGCTACCATCCTTGGTTTGATGCATCTAAGCACACAGAGCCAAGGCTTTTCCAATGAAGCTCACAGGGTTTTAATTCACGAAAATACTTGAAGATGCAGGGGGTCTCACCCCACAAACAGAAACCAAGAAATTCAGGTACTTGGAACTGGAGTTGCTCTCAGAGCAAACATCAAACCAATGGGTTCCTGAATTGTCTAAAGCCTTTCCAGGACTTTATAGATTATTCTAGATAGAGAAAAATGGATAGGCACCTGCCTTGCCCCTCCTCTGCACCAAATTCTCTTTTTTTAATGCAATAAATTGTACAAACAAAATATCTGCATCAACAATAGAAATTTCACAGTAAAAACACAGAAATTTCACAGTAAAATTCATTGCAGAATGAACTGGGTAGCAAAATAAAACCAGTGCACAGAAGCAATCCTTCTTCTCTGAGACAACAAATTAGAATGTAAGCAAAAGATGCTGAATGGTGTCCTCTGACACCCCTAACATGGGGCAGTAGAGACTGCTCTGTCACAGAGAACTGAAGAAAAGCCAGTTGAGAGGCCTGCTAGGAACTGTAATACATGGATGCCCCTCCTTCAACACGGCCTCTGTGGCAATAGGCTGAGGTCCCACTGAGACACAAACTAGTCAGCCAAGCATAAAAACTTGAAGAGTAGGATCCTTTTCCCAAAGACACTACACATGTGGATAGAAACGTAGCTTCACTGTGACTGCCTCCCCCATTCGACTCTCTCTTCCCTCACAATTCAATAATAAAATATTACTACAGTTCTGAAATGTCATTGTTGCCAGCTTTTTTTCCTTTTAATTTCATCTGGATCTGATATCCTACTATTAAAATTTTGTTTAGAGATCTGCTTAATTCAGGCTGTTACAACAAGACACCATAGACTTGCTCTCTTAAACCGCAGAAATTTTTATCATAGTCCTGAAAGCTGCGAAGTATAAGTTCAGGGTGCCAGCAGATTTTGGTGTCTTCTTTGCAGGGAATGATGCTGAAGCTGAAACTGTAGTACTTTGGCCACCTCATGTGAAGAGCTGACTCATTGGAAAAGACTCTGTTACTGGGAGGGATTGGGGGCAGGAGGAGAAGGGGACGACCGAGGATGAGATGGCTGGATGGCATCATAGACTCGATAGACATGAGTCTGAGTGAACTCCGGGAGTTGGTGATGGACAGGGAGGCCTGGCGTGCTGCAATTCATGGGGTCGCAAAGAGTCGGACACGACTGAGCGACTGAACTGAACTGAACTGATGTTAGGAGAAACACTAAAACCGTCCACCCTGACCAGTCCCATTTGCAAGATTTATTTTATGACAGGAGGTCCTGGTAAGGAAAATGGAACTAACAAGGCATCACCAGCCAGAATTCCAGAAAGGTCAAAAGGAGACACTAATCTATATGTCCTACCAACATGCCAGAATCCTGCTTGCTGGAATCCATCTTGGCTGAGTGATGCGTGTGCCACCAGGAAGGACCCTGAATCAGAATGATTCAGTTCAGTTCAGTTCAGTCGCTCAGTCGTCTCTGACTCTTTGCGGACTGTCTCTTATACACATCTAGATGTGTATAAGAGACAGGATCTGAGGCATTCCCTTAGGCTTTCCCACAGGGCTGTCACACGTGCCACCGTGGTGTCAGTCGATACAGCAAGGATGTACTTCTTGACTTGCAGCAAGGATGTGAGAGACGCTTTCGAGTTTCAGGTGGGAAGGTGTGATTTCCGTCGAGACACCA
Source organism: Oreotragus oreotragus (assembly GCA_006410675.1). Taxonomy (NCBI): domain Eukaryota; kingdom Metazoa; phylum Chordata; class Mammalia; order Artiodactyla; family Bovidae; genus Oreotragus; species Oreotragus oreotragus. Next base: position 53,845 of record SJYX01015606.1, read on the forward strand.
CAGCGGAAAAAGGCCTCATCTAGCCTGGAGGGGAGAACCTCTGGGTTTTTCTCGAGTTGTGGCAGGTTCCTCTCGAGTTACGATGGAGACCTCAGGGACACACTCATGAGGCCTCAGGAAAGGCCAGTGACTCTCCGAGTTGCGAGGGGCCTTGTGAGATTCTTCTCCATTCGTTGCTGCATCCTAAATCTTTGTCAGGAGCGGAGGCCGCAACTTGACGTTTCCTCTCCGGTGCTGACGTGGTTTTTGATGTACCTCTGGAGACTGCAAAGGCGAACCAGTCCTTGTCTCGTGTGGAGACATGCTAGTCTGTTTTCCTCACAAGATGTAGTAGCAGTGTGAGGCTTCCCATCTAGTTGACACAGGAATCTGAGTCTTTCCCACGAGGCTTTCCGAGAGAGCTGTAACACGTGCCACCATGGTGTGAGTTGATACACGGGGTGACTTTCGAGGCGCTGCAGGGTAATCACACTAATCTGGATTCGACTGAGACTTCTGTGGAGAGTGCCCCCTCTGAAGATGCGACGGGAAGGCCAGGAATCATTTCTCGACCAAGCAGGAAAGAAACAATCGTCTCAAACTGAGGAGGGGAGACTGGGGATCCTCCTGAGTTTTGCAGGGAACTTTGTTTTTCTACTCGAGGGAAACTGATATGCCGGGGAACGTCTTAACTTGCAGCAAGCATTTGTAGGACGCTTCCGAGGTTCAAGAAGGAAGGTGTGATTTCCCTCGAGACCTTTCAGCCTAAAAGGGCCTCATCTCGCCTGGAGGGTAGAACCTCCTGGTTTTTCTCGAGTTACGGCAGGTTCCTCTCAAGGTACGACGGGAACCTCAGCGACCCGCTCAGGAGGCCTCAGGAAAGGCCAATGCCAAGGCAAGTTGAGAGGGGCTTCTTGGGATTCCTCTCCAGTCGGTGCCGCATCTTAAGTCCTTGTCTGGAGCATAGGCTGCAATCTGAGGATTCTCTCCACTGAAGACAGGGTTCTTGGGGTTCCTCTGGAGTCTCTACGTGGGATTCAGGCCTCGTCTGGAGTGGAGACATGCACGTCTGCTTTTCTAACCAGCTATAGCAGCAGAATCAGGCTTCCTTTCGAGTTGACACAGGGATGTGTTCCTTCCCTCAAAGCTTTCCCACAGGGCTAGTCTTTCGGAATGGTTGCACCACCCGTGGAGTTCCTCTCGACTTTCCTGTAGAGAAGGACTCCACTTGACATGCGAAGGGAACGCCAGGCATCATGTCTAGTCAAAGCAGGAAAAGAAAACCTCATCTTGCATTGAGGAGAGTGAAACGGGGCTCCTCTTGAGTTGTGCAGGGACCCTCGATGTTTTGCTCTAGTGGAGACGCATATGTCAGAGAACTTCTTGACTTGCAGCAAGGATGTGAAGGACGCTTTCGAGGTTCAAGGGGGAAGGTGTGATTTCCATCGAGACACCGCAATGAAAAAGGGCCTCATCTCACCTGGAGGGCAGAAGCTCCTGGTTATTATCGAGTTGAAGCAGGGTCCTCTCGAGTTATGATGGAGACCTCTGGGACCCACACATGAGGCCTCAGGAAAGGCCCGTGTGTCTCCGCGTTGCTAAGAAATTTGTGGGATTCCTCTCCATTCGGTGCTGCTTCCTAACTGTTTGTCAGGAGCAGAAACTGCAACCTGAGGTTTCCTCTCCAGTGCTGACATGGTTCTTGAGGTTCCTGTGGAGTCTCCACAGGGGAGTCAAGCCTTGTCTCGTGTGGAGAAATGCTAGTTCGCTTTCTTCCCGAGCTGTAGTAGCAGTGTCAGGCTTCCCAAGGATATGTCAGAGAACTTCTTGACTTGCAGCATGGGTGTGAAAAACTCTTTCGAGTTTCAAGATGGAAAGTGTGATTTCCATAGAGACACCACAGCGGAAATGTCCTCATCTCGCCTGGAGGGGAGAAATTCCAGGTTTTTATCGAGTTGCGGCAGGTGCCTCTCGAGTTACGATGGAGACCTCAGGGACCCACTCATGAGGCCTCCCTAAAGGGCAGTGTCTCTTTGAGTTTCTAAGAGACTTGCGGGATTCCTCTCCATTTGGTGCTGTTTCCTAAGTGTTTGTCAGGAGCAACGTCCGGAACCTGAGGTTTCCTCTCCAGTGCTGACATGATTCTTGAATTTCCTCTGGAGTCTCCACAGGGGTGTCAGGCCTTGTCTCATGTGGAGAAATGCTAGTTCGCTTTCTTCCCGAGCTGTAGTAGCAGTGTGAGGCTTCCCATCGAGTTGACACAGGGATCTGAGGCATTCCCACGTGGCTTTCCCACAGGGCTGTAACACGTGCCACCATGGTGTCAGTCGATACACGGGGTGACATTCGAGGCACTGCAGGGAAATCATGTTCATCTGGATTCCACTGAGACTTTTGCGCCTCTTTTGGTTTGGATGCCCGACTCCTGGAGTTCCTCTCAAGTTTTCTGTGGAGAGCTCATCCTCTTGAGATGCGACGGGAAGGCCAGGAATCATTTCTCGACGAAGCAGGAAAGGAACCCTCGTTTCACACTGAGGAGGGCAGATTGGGAATCCTCCTGACTTGTGCAGGGAATTTTGTTTTTCTACTCGAGTGAAGATTGATATGCCGGGGAACGTCTTAACTTGCAGCAAGCATTTGTAGGATGCTTCCGATGTTCAAGAAGGAAGATGTTATTTCCCTCGACACCCTTCAGCGAAAAAGGCCTCATCTCGCCTGTAGGGCAGAACCTCCTGGTTTTTCTCGAGATGCGGCAGTGTCTTCTCGAGTTATGATGGAGAACTCTGGGACACACTCATGAGCTCTCAGGAAAGGCCAGTGTCACTCCGAGTTGTGAGGGGACTCGAGGGATTCCTCTCCTTTCGGTGCTGCTACCTAAGTGTTTGTCAGGAGCGAAGGCCGCAACCTGAGGTTTCCTCTCCACTGCTGACGTAGTTTTTGAGGTTCCTCTGGAGTCTCCAAAGGCGATCCAGGCCTTGTCTCGTGTGGAGACATGCTAGTCCGTTTTCCTCCCAAGATGTAGTAGCAGTGTGAGGCATCCCATCGAGTTGACACAGGAATCTGAGTCTTTCCCGNCGCAACCTGAGGTTTCCTCTCCACTGCTGACGTAGTTTTTGAGGTTCCTCTGGAGTCTCCAAAGGCGATCCAGGCCTTGTCTCGTGTGGAGACATGCTAGTCCGTTTTCCTCCCAAGATGTAGTAGCAGTGTGAGGCATCCCATCGAGTTGACACAGGAATCTGAGTCTTTCCCGCAAGGCTTTCCCACAGAGCTGTAACAAGTGCCACCATGATATGAGTCAAAACATGGGGTGACTTTCAAGGCACTGCAGGGTAATCACATTCATCAGGATTCGATTGAGACTTTTGTGCCTCTTTTCCTTTGGTGGCCCGACTCCTGGAGTTCCTCTCGTGATTCCTGTGGGGAGCGCCTCCTCTTGAGATGCGACGGGATGGCCAAGAATCATTTCTCGACGTAGAAGGGAAAGGAACCCACGTCGAAGCATGGAAATACACTCATCTCGCATTGAGGAGAGTGAAATGGGGCTCCTCTTGAGTTGTGGAAGGACCCTGTTGTTTCACCCAAGTCTAGAAGTATATGTCAGAGAACTTCTTGACTTACAGCATGGGTGTTAAAAACGCTTTTGTGTTCAAGATGGAAGTTGTGATATCCATCGAGACTCTGCAGAGGAAATGTCCTCAACTCGCCTTGAGGGGAGAAACCTCAGGCTTTACTCGAGATGGGGCAGGTGCCTTTCGAGTTATCATGGAGACCTCAGGGACCCACAGGTGTTAAAAACGCTTTCGAGTTTCAAGATGGAAGGTGTGATTTCCATCGAGACTCCGCAGCGGAAATGTCCTCATCTCGCCTGGAGGGGAGAAACCTCAGGCTTTACTCAAGTTGCGGCAGGTGCCTCTTGAGTTACGATGGAGAACTCAGGGACCCACTCATGAGGCCTCCGGAAAGGCCAGTGTCTCTCCGATTTGCGAGGGGATTCAAGGGATTACACTTCATGCGTTTCTGCATCCTAAGTCTTTTTCAGGAGCAGAAGCTGCAACTTGAGTTTTCCTCTCCAATGCTGATCTGGTTCTGCAGGTTCCTCTGGAGGCTTCACAGAGGAGACAGGAATTGTCTCTTGTGGAGACATTCTAGTCCGTTTTCCTCCCAAGCTGTAGTAGCATTGTGAGGCTTCCCATCATGTTGACACAGAGATCTGAGGCTTTCCCACGAGGCTTTCCCACAGAGCTCTCACACGTGCCACCATGGTGTGAGTAGATACACTGGGTGACATTCGAGGTACTGCAGTTTAAACACGTTCATCTGGATTCGACTTTGAGTTTTACTCCTCTGTTTATTTTTTTTTCCAGGCCCGAACCCTGGAGTTCCTCTCGAGTTTCCTGTGGAGATTGCCTCCTCTTGAGATGCAATGGGAAGGCATGAATCGTTTCTCGGTGACTCGGGGAAAGGAACCCTCGTCTCTCACTGAAGAGGGGGAGAATGGGGATCCTCTTCCTTTGTGAAGATACCTTCATTGTTCTACTCGATTGGAGACAGATATGTAAGGGAATCTTTTGACTAGCCTCAAGTGTTTGAACGACGCCTCCCAAGTTCAAGAGGGAAGATGTGACTTCCCTTGAGACCCTTCAGCCAAAAAGGGCTCATCTAGCCTGGAGGGCAGAACTTCCTAGTTTTTGCGAGTTGCGGCAGGGTCTTCTCGAGTTACGATGGAGAACTCTAGAACATACTCATAAGCTCTCAGGAAAAGCCAGTGTCACACTGAGTTGCGAGGGGACTACAGGGATTCCTCTCCTTTCGGTGCTGCTGACTAAGTGTTTGTAAGGAGCAAATGCTGGAACGTCAAGTTTCCTCTTCACTGCTGACATGGTTCTTAAGGTTCCCTGCAGTGTCCACAGGGGAGTCAGGGCTTTTCTCTTGTGGAGAAATACTAGTTTGCTTTCCTTTCGAGCGGTAGTAGTAGTGTGAGGCTTCCCATCGAGTTGACACAGGGATATGAGGCATTCTCTTAGGCTTTCACACAGGGCTGTCACACGTGCCACCGGGGTGTCGTCGAAACAGCAAGGATGCACTTCTTGACTTGCAGCAAGGATGTGAGAGACGCTTTCGAGTTTCAAGAGGGAAGGTGTGATTTCCGTCGATACACCACAATGGGAAATGCCCTCATCGCGCCTAGAGTTGAGAACTTCTGGGTTTTTCTCGAGTTGTGGCAGGTTCCCCTCGAGTTAGCATGGAGACCTCTGGGACACAGTCATGAAGCCTCAGGAAAGGCCAGTGTCTCCTCGAGTTACGAGGGGCCTCGTTGGATTCCTCTCCATTGGTTGCTGCGTTCTAAATCTTTGTGGAGCAGAGGCCGCAACTTGAGGTTTCCTCTCCAGTAGTGACGTGGTTCTTCAGGTTCCTCTGGAGAGTCCAAAGGCGAACTGGGCCTTGTCTCGTGTGGAAACATGCTAGTCCGTTTTCCTTCCAAGATGGAGTAGCAGTGTGAGGCTTCCCATCGTGTTGACACACAGATCTGAGGCTTTCCCACGAGGCTTTCCCACAGAGCTGTCACACGTGCCACCATGGTGTGAGTCGATACACGGGGTGACTTGCGAGGCACTGCAGGGTAATCACATTCATCTAGATACGACTGAGACTTTTGAGCCTCTCTTGCTTTGGTGGCTCGACTCCTGGAGTTCCTCTGGAGATTTCTGTGGAGAACGCCTCCTCCTGAAATGCGACGGGATGGCCAAGAATCATTTCTCGACGTAGAAGGGAAAGGAATCCTCGTCTCACAATCAGAGGGGAGAATGGGGATCCTCTTGAGTTGTTGTCTCTTATACACATCTAGATGTGTATAAGAGACGGGGTGGGGGCTGGGAAGGGGGGTGCGGTAGTGGGTGGGGAGCCATGGGTTTTCACTGAGCAGCCCTGTGGCTGGTGGGTCAGCCGGCTGAGGTGAGGACCCCCTCTGTCCTCAGGGAGCTCCGCCCTGTCTGTTCTTAGGGTCCTGTCACTCTCCAGACTCCTGTTTCCTGCTCTGCAGACTAGAGTGTTTCCTGCAAGCCCAGTTTCCCAGGCGAAACAGCCTCTTGGCAGGTGGAATTCCAGGTTTGCTTGCATCCGTGCCTGCAATCTTGTATTTTAATTTTTTGTCTTATCTATCTTGTTGTTGTTCAGTCACTTAGTTGTGTCCAACTTTTTGTGATCCCATGAACGCAGCCTCCTAGGCTTTCTTGTCCTTCACTAGCTACTTGAGTTTGCTCAAGCTCATGTTCATTGAGTCAGTGGTGCCATCCAGCCATCTCATCCTCTGTTGTCCCCTTCTTCTGCCCTCAATCTTTCCCAGCATCAGAGTTTTTTCCAGTGAGTCAACTCTTCACATCAGGTAGCTTTGGCTACCTGTGTATCGGAGCTTCAGCTTCAGCATCTGCCCTTCCAATGAATATTCAGGGTTGATTCCCTTTAGGATAGACTAGCTTGATCTCCTTGCTGTCCAAGAGATTCTCAAGAGTCTTCTCCAGCACCACAGTTCGAAAGCATCAGTTCTTCGGCTTATCTATCTTATTTGTTTGTGTATCTGTCTCTCTCCCAGGAGTGTATAAGAACCATGGCAGGTGGGTGAGAGGCGAGGGGGTTGGCTTTCCTCTTTGCTAGAGTTTCCTCAGTCCCCAGAGCTTTGCAGGGAAGGGACATTCCTACTTGTAAGCTCCCTCCTCCTTCCTTCACCTAATGGGGAGGTAAGTATGTGCCTCTTGAATGTAATTTAATTCTTTCAGGGCCCCGAACATCCACCCTCCAAAGACAGCCTTCCCTGTTACCCTGCAGCTCATTTCAGAGAGTGCCAGGAGGAGAAAGGCAAATGGGAGCGAGAGCACATGGTCCTTCCTCCCAATCTTAATGGAGCACGAGCTCTCAGACAGGAGCCGTTTGTTCATGTTCTGCTGTTTTTGTTTTTCTCCCTCTCATTTCCCCTGCTCTGGTGTGTTGCTCTGACTTCAGAGCTGTAATAACAAACCTATTACTACAACAAGACACCAGAAGGGGAAAATGAGACTAGGTTACCAAGGAAGAAAGAGACTCGGCACCAACCCTGAGCCTAGCCGTAGAGCCTGCAGGCTGTTGAATAAGGGATGTCAGTTTAATTGCAACTTTCCCCCCTTGGTATGGTCGAGATGCATCTGTTCTTTGCTTCTCTGTGTTCCCTATTAGGTTCACAAATTATTTTGCCATAAGATGCTAATAGTATCTGCAAAAATGAAGCATAATTTTGTGCCTTTCACCCTCTTCCCTGGCTGCTCCTTATTCTAAAGGTTTCTGTCTGGGATGAAAAGCTCTTTGAAGACAGGGACCATCTCTTGTGGGTTACTTGATGATTCTGGGTTCCTCTCGGAAGCAGGTTCAGGGTTGGCACGTCACCCACCTCTGCAGAGTCCCCGGGAAGCACGTTCTGCATTTCTTCTCCTCACCCCTTCTCTTTCATCTCTGTTGCTTGTCTCAACTGAAGGAGGTGATGAGTAAATGTGGACCTCCCTTCCTGGCTTTTCTCTAGAAAGGCTGATGGATATGTTGTGATGTGTTCATTTACTCGTATATATTTATTGGAAACCCTGCTAGGTGTCAGGCGCTGTGTCAGGCATGGGGAAGAGAATGGTGATGAAGACAGACTCAGTCTCCACCCTCTTGGTGCTTACATCCTAATAGGAGAAGCAGACAAAAACAAGTTTACTGATCAGTTCAGTTCTGTCGCTCAGTCATGTCCAACTCTTTGCGACCCCATGAATTGCAGCATACCAGGCCTCCCTGTCCATCACCAACTCCCAGAGTTCACTCAGACTCGCGTCCATCGAGTCAGTGATGCCATCCAGCCATCTCATCCTCTGTTGTCCCCTTCTCCTCCTGCCCCCAATCCCTCCCAGCATCAGAGTCTTTTCCAATGAGTCAGCTCTTCTCATGAGGTAGCCAAAATATTGGAGTTGACTGATAAGTAGTTATAAACTTGGTATAAGGCATGAATGAAAATGAAGTTGAATAAGATAGTGGATAATGAGAAAGGTGACTTCCTTTCCATGAGGTGGTTAGGAAAGGACTCTGAGAATTAACTCAAGACCTAAAAACCAAAAATCATCCAGCTGTGTTGAAGACTGAGGGAATAAGAATGTGCAAATGTCCTGAAATAATGTCCTGTTGGACAATTTTAGTAATATAACTCATGTTAGAATTTTTTTTACCCTTTGTTATAGGAAAGAAAACCAATTTGCTTGTTTTTATAAAGGATATGATTTGAAGGATATGATTTGTCAAATTTCTTAAAAAATTCTCCTGAAATTTTAATTGGAATTGCACAGAATTAATAGATAAATAAAGGGAAAATTAGCATAGTTACAAATGTGAAGTAATTGCAACTATGAACATAACTCTCTCTTTCTTCAGTTCTATTATGCCATTAAATTTATCTTAAAATAACAGAGGTATATATTCTTCCTTTATTGTTCTGAGCTGTTTAATCATTTTTGTTGCTATTATAAAGTAAGTTTCTCTTTTCTATTGTTACTGCTGGTGTAGACACATGCTATTACATTTTATAGATTTATTGTTAATCTGATTGTTTTAACAAATTTGATTATCGGTTCTCTTTGTTTCTTGATTATGTTCATTTAAAAAATACAGATTATTGTTGCTGTTCGGTCACTCAGCTGTGTCCACCTCTTTGCCACCCTATGGACTGTAGCACACGAGGCTTCCCTGTCCTTCACTATATCTTGGAGTTTGCTCAGACTCCTGTCTATTGAATTAGTGATGCCATCCAACCATTTCATCCTCTGTCATCCCCTTCTCCCTCTGCTTTCAATCTTTCCCAGCATCAGGGTCTTTTCAGACCTGATCAGAGTCTTAGCAGAGCCAATGAATTGGCTCTTTGCATCAAATGGCCAAAGTATTGGAGCTTCAGCATCAGTCCCTCCAATGAATATTCAGGACTGATTTCCTTTAGGATTGACTAGTTTGATCTCAGTGATGTTCAAGAAACTCTCAAGAATCTTCTTCAGCACTAATAATGACAATTTTGTCTCTTTCCTTCTAATATGCTTTTATCTTTCTTGTCTTATTGATTGGGCAGGGTTTCCCGTATTATTATGAATGGTACCGGTGATACTTGAAACCTTATTTATTTATTTTTTAAAACTCATTCTTTATTTTAAAAAGATTTGAAGACTTGAGGGAAATATATCTAAAGGGTTTTCATTAAATTGAATATTAGCTGTAGTTCTATGGAATGTAGCTTTTGTCAACTTAAGGAAAGTTCTTTCAACTCCTAGTTTTTGGACAGTTTTCATAGTTAAATAGGTATTGAATTTTATAATGCCTTTTCCTATATTGGGATAAGAATGTGACTTTTTCTTATTTTGTGCATGATTGTGGAAAATGATATTGATGATTTTTTTGGATGTTTAACCATATTTACTTTTCTTGAATAAATCATACTTGGTCATGATAGACTGGAAAAAATTAAAAGCTAACAATTTATTCAAAATTTTCATATATATGGTTAAATCAATAGACATATAATTTTTCTTTACTTGTAATTTTCTTCCCTAGCTTTTGGTAAAGTTTTTATAAGCCTTAAAAATTAATTGAAAATCTTTCTTTCTCTTTTTTTTTTGTTAAAAAATAAAAAACAATTTGTATAAGAGAGGGATTGCTATCTCTTCCTTGAAAGTTTGTTAGAAGTTATCCATCAAGTTATCCAGTCCTCAGGATTTTTTTTTTGAAGAGAAACAAGTATTTTTATTACCTTCTTAATCTCTTTAATGGATAATTCAGTTCAGTTCAGTTCAGTCGCTCAGTCGTGTCTGACTCTTTGCGACCCCATGAATCGCAGCACACCAGGCCTCCCTGTCCATCACCATCTCCCGGAGTTCACTCAGACTCACGTCCATCGAGTCCATGATGCCATCCAGCCATCTCATCCTCTGTCGTCCCCTTCTCCTCCCATCCCCAATCCCTCCCAGCATCAGAGTCTTTTCCAATGAGTCAACTCTTGGAAAAGTACCAAAGTACCAGAGTTTCAGCTTTAGCATCATTCCTTCCAAAGAAATCCCAGGGTTGATCTCCTTCAGAATGGACTGGCTGGATCTCCTTGCAGTCCAAGGGACTCTCAAGAGTCTTCTCCAACACCACAGTTCAAAAGCATCGATTCTTCGGCACTCAGCTTTCTTCACAGTCCAACTTTCACATCCATACATGACCACAGGAAAAACCATAGCCTTGACTAGGCAGACCTTAGTCGGCAAAATAATGTCTCTGCTTTTGAATATACTATCCAGGTTGGTCATAACTTTTCTTCCAAGGAGTAAGCGTCTTCTAATTTCACGGCTNTGCTTGCTGCGTTCTAAATCTTTGTGGAGCAGAGGCCGCAACTTGAGGTTTCCTCTCCAGTAGTGACGTGGTTCTTGAGGTTCCTCTGGAGAGTCCAAAGGCTGTCTCTTATACACATCTCTGCTTCCCCAGGACCCGCCCCTCCCCCCATGCTGTCCTCTAATCCATTCCCCCACGTAAGAAATAAATATTCTTTTAAAACATAATTTAGATCATGTAACATCCCATTTCACTTAGAAAATAATGAAAAATGTTTGGTGTTATATTCAGAGTTGAAGCGAGATTTCTTACCCTGGTTTATAAAGCCTGGCCCTGTCCACCTCGGCGACATGACTTGCTGTCATTTCCCCTCTGCCAGATGTGCAGGAGCCACCCACCATCTCCCTCTGGGGATGACTGTGAACATGCTCTTCCCTGGCTGTGAATGTTCTCCTTTCTGCTCTTTGAAGCCTGGCTCCTTTTCACCCTTCAGGTCTCAGTTAAGTATCACCTGCTTAAAGAGGTTTTCTTCTTCACTGCCTTTCTTCAGCCTCACCCGTCTTCTACATCACCACCATTATTTCCTTTCACAGCACCCCCTTTATATCTTTCATACACTTTCAAAACTCTGTGATGATTCATTTAACTTATTTACTTTTAATTGTCCATCCCTCTCTCCAGACTAAAACTTCACTTATAGCAAGGATATTGTCTACCTTGTTTCTCTCTATAGACCTAGAGCCTAACACGTGTCAATCACATAAGAAATGGTCAAGAAATTGGCATACTAACATTTCCCTGGATCATCACTTACTATCAGTATACTCTTATTTATTGCTGCCTATTCATTTCTGTCCCCATCATCTATTTCACATTCTTAGTGCCAAATAAACATTCAAGACTTATTTCAAGTTCTGTTACCTTACCACTATGAACTTGTAATTTAAAAATAACTTTAAAGATCCTACCTCACTAATCTTTTAAATATTTTCTTCTATAAGTTAGCTCATTTCTTAACATACCAAATGTATTGGTTTCTGTTCTGTACAAATGACCACAAGAGAACTTCTCTGAAGGTCCAGTGGTTAAGACTCTGTTTCTCTTGCGGGGAGCACAGTTCCAACCCTGGCCAGGAAACTGGATCCCATATGCCGCACAACACAGCCAAAAAAGAAAAAAAAAAAAGCAAACAAATGGGCACAAAATATCAGCAGCACAATACAATTAAAGTATATTTCCACTCATGCTCCAAACCTCAGCACATCAGCAAGTGTCTCTGCTCCACAGTCATCCAGGGATGCAGATGTATGACAGAGCTGCAAGTGTGTCATAGAGCCTCCTCAGTTTCCATGGGGGGAGAAGAGAGAATTAGAAACTGCACATACTTTTTCATTATTCAAAATAGCACACCATACCTTCGCTCATATTTCACTGGATTAGAACTAATAGTATGTTCCTGCCTAACAGCAAGGGGCCAGTAAATGAAAAGCTTAGGGAGCATTCCTTTCTCAGCCACTCCTGCCATACCATCAAAATGGCAATACTAACAATCTTAAAGAAATTAGAATTCTTTGCTTTTCTATTGTAGATTGAAGATGTGTGTATATATGTGTTTGTATATATGTATTGCTCACCTTAAATATACAATACGTATTTATAATGTAATTCAATTTAGATGGGAGTGTTTGTATTGGCATGAACAGTTAATATGCACAACTCACATGGAACAAAACCATGAAAAGATCCTGTGTTTCATAACATACTGTGTAAATTAATAAGTGTAACTATGGGTGAGAGTAATAGCAATAAGGAAAATGAAAAGAATGTTTTATTCAGCAATAAAAATAAATATTATCTCAAGGGTAATTTGTTCTTTCAATCTGGCAAAAACATATATGCATAAACATGTATAAACAAGTAAAAAGCTTCAACAGATCCCCATTTCTCTCTAGATCAGAAACTTTTCGCTAAAACTGTCAAAAGGCTTCTGTCAGTTAACTACACCTTATCTACTCTACCTCTTCAAAAATAAATCTTTTATTTGTGCTTTAAAAAAAAAAAAAACTTGGCTTAGCAATAGCAATGGAAATCTGAAAAACAGCTGGTCTCTGACCTCAAGAATTCCATTTAATGAGAGAAGGCTGGCTTGTAAATGGTTAAGTACAGTATGATAGAGCTTACAGTCAAAGTATCTGCAAGTGCTATAGGAACAGGGAAGAGAGATACAGGAGGCTTCATGGAAGTGGCAACATTTGACCAGAAACTTAATGAATGATTTGGGGGAAAGTGGGAGTGGGGAATCCGGTTCAAAAATCACTGTACCAACCAAGAAGTTTGTGCTCAATTGCACTGCATATCAAGATAAATCTCATGCACACATATTTAGTCATGTCACTTGTGCTGGGGAACAGTCCATAAAGATCCTGGCAGCCCTGATAAGCAATTTGTTAGATATAGAAAAAGGTTGCAACAAAGGTCCATCTGACCTATGTTTTTCCAGCTATGGTTTTTCCAGTAGTCATGTATGGATGTGAGAGCTGGACTATAATGAAAGCTGAATGCCAATGAATTGATGCTTTTCAACTGTGGTGTTGGAGAAGACTCTTGAGAGTCCCTTGGACCACAAGAAGATCCAACCAGTAAATCCTAAAGGAAATCACTCCTGAATATTCATTGGAAGGACTGATGCTGAAGCTGAAACTCCAGTACTCTGGCCACCTGATACGAAAAACTGACTCATTTGAAAAGACCCTGATGCTGAGAAAGATTAAGGGCAGGAAGAGAAGGGGACAACAGAGGATGAGATGATTGGAAGGCATCACCGACTCAATGGACATGAATTTGAGTAAGCTCCAGGAGCTGGTGTTGGACAAGGGGAGCCTGGCGTGCTGCAGTCCGTGGGGTTGTAGAGTCAGACAGGACTGAGAAACTGAGCTGAAGTGAACTGAAAGGTGCTCTAAAGGTGTGTGAAGGAGACCTCTCACACTTTGCTAAGGCAGAAAGTATAGTCCCTGAAGAGAAAAATTTGGCAACCTCTTGTAAAATCACATATACATTATTGACTGACTCAGCAATTCCCTTCTAGGAATCTATCAGCACTGGCAAAAACATGGATAGCTGTTATGGGCAAAGCTATTAATTACAGCATTATTTTTAAAACCAAAAATATAGAAACAAAATTAACTTTCAATCAACAAGGACTGGCCACATCAACTATGATGCATCTATGCAATACATATCCTGCACCTGTAAAAGGAATGACTATCTTTTTCAACTACTATAGAGTATTTTATATTTAAGTAANTGGCCACCTGATACGAAAAACTGACTCATTTGAAAAGACTCTGATGCTGAGAAAGATTAAGGGCAGGAAGAGAAGGGGACAACAGAGGATGAGATGATTGGAAGGCATCACCGACTCAATGGACATGAATTTGAGTAAGCTCCAGGAGCTGGTGTTGGACAAGGGGAGCCTGGCGTGCTGCAGTCCGTGGGGTTGTAGAGTCAGACAGGACTGAGAAACTGAGCTGAAGTGAACTGAAAGGTGCTCTAAAGGTGTGTGAAGGAGACCTCTCACACTTTGCTAAGGCAGAAAGTATAGTCCCTGAAGAGAAAAATTTGGCAACCTCTTGTAAAATCACATATACATTATTGACTGACTCAGCAATTCCCTTCTAGGAATCTATCAACACTGGCAAAAACATGGATAGCTGTTATGGGCAAAGCTATTAATTACAGCATTATTTTTAAAACCAAAAATATAGAAACAAAATTAACTTTCAATCAACAAGGACTGGCCACATCAACTATGATGCATCTATGCAATACATATCCTGCACCTGTAAAAGGAATGACTATCTTTTTCAACTACTATAGAGTATTTTATATTTAAGTAAAAAAGCCACGTGAAGAAGAGTATAGTATGCCATCATGTATCTAGAAAGGAGGGACACAAATATTTATGCTTATAAACTGAACATATGAAATTACCATTTTTATTTAAAAAGTAGTCAAATATTGGCAATTTGATCTAGTTCTATTTAACAAATATTCATTAGCCTATATTCTTGAAAGTGAAAAGTTAAAAAATTTTGAATGATGTCTTCAAGATACATATCCCACATTTTCCCTAAATAGTCCCAATTTGCACCTATTTATAAGGTGTAATTATTAATATAATCCCTTTTTACACTTAAAGTGTCTCAATTTAGAACAAAATGTTATGGGTATATAAAGGGCATGGAAGGGGAGAAAAGGTAGACAGGACCAGTGGAAATGAAGAAATAAGGGTGGAAAAATCAGAAATAGAAGTTTCATTACTTGAATATAGTTTGTGTTGTCAATTTAACATTGAAAACACATAAAGATTTTAAATGTTAAATGAAGTCAATAAAACTAAAGTTATGTTTATTAGTATAATGATACAGAAGCAATTTAGAATGACATAACAATGCAATAATAGTTTCTTAGTGGGTTAAGAAAAAATAATTGCAAACATGTCTTAACTCTATTCATGAGTTATATTATTGATACTGCTAGTATTATTCTAAGAAAGCTTTGTATGAAGTACAGAAAAAAGCAAAGGAATAACTGTACTTATGTCATTAAGAACCAAGATTTTCAGGAGGAGAGAAGAGATGATAAAGAAGTAAGTTTCAGTAAATATTTAATTAGCTGTCAATTTGAATAAGAAGCTCCAATATGAACTCAGGATAAGTGTTTTATATGTGTGTATATATATATGTGTGTGTGTATATATATATGTGTGTGTGTATGTATATATATATATATATATTTAAAGGACTTTAGATTTCTAGAACAACAATAGATTCATAGCAAAAGTGAGAGGAAGATACAGATATTTTCCCATATATGCCCTGCCTCCACATATGTGCAGCCTCCTCTGTTATCAATATCACTCACCAGAGTAGAATATTTGCTAATTGATAAATCCACATTGATAGATCATAATCACCCAAAACCCATATGTTATACTAGGGTTTACTTTTGATGCTATCCATTCTGCGTATGCTAAGTTGCTTCAGTTGTGTTTGACTCTTTGTGACCCTATGGACTGTAGCCCACCAGACTCCTCTGTCGATGAGATTCCCTAGGCAAGAATATTGGAATGGGTTGCCATTCACTTCTCCAGGGGATCTCCCGACCCAGGGATCGAACCAACGTTTCATGTCTCCTGCATAGGCAGATGGGTTCTTTACCATTAGGGTACCTGGGAAGCCCATATCCATTCTATGAGTTTGGATAAATATACACTGACATATTTTGATCACTAAAATGTCATACAGACATTATACAAATTCTTCGCTCTCTACCTATACATTCCTCCAAATTCCACACCTGGCAGCTACAATCTTTTTACTATCTTCCTAATTTTGCTATTTCCAGAAGATCAAATAGCTAGAATTCTTTGTTATGCAGCTCTTCTTACAATAGTTTATTTCACACAGTAATATGCATTTAATATTTTTTCATATCTTTTAATGACTTGTTAGCTCATTTCTTTTAAACACTGAATAATATTTTATCACTTGGATACACCACTGTTTATTTACCATTAATCTACTGAAGGGTATAGTGATTGCTTACAAGTTTTGGCCATTATAAATAAAACTGCTATAAATATCTATGTGTAGGTCTTTATGTGGACATAAGTTTTCAACTTATGTGCTGTATGGATCACAACAAACTGTGGAAAATTCTTCAAGAGATGGGAATACCAGACCACCTGACCTGCCTCCTGAGAAATCTGTATGAAGATCAAGAAGCAACAGTTAGAACTGGACATGGAACAACAGACTGGTTCCAAATTGGGAAAGGAGTATGTCAAAACTGTGTATTAGCACCCTGCTTATTTAACTTCTATGCAGAGTACATCATGCGAAATGCCAGGCTTGATGAAACACAAGCTGGAATCATGATTGGGAGAAATATCAATAACCTCAGATGCACAGATGACACCACCTTTATGGCAGAAAGCGAAGAAGAACTAAAAATCCTCTTGATGAAAGTGAAAAAGTTGGCTTAAAACTCAACAGTCAGAAAACTAAGATCATAGCATCTGGTCCCATCAATTCATGGCAAATAGATGGGGAAACAATGGAAATAGTGACAGACTTTATTTTGGGGGGCTCAAAAATCACTGCAGATGGTGACTACAGCCATGAAATTAAAAGACACATGTTCCTTGGAAGAAAAGTTGTGACCAGCCTAGACAGCATATTAAAAAGCAGAGACATCACTTTGCCAACAAAGGTCCATCTAGTCAAGGCTATGGTTTTTCCAGTGGTCATGTATGGATGTGAGAGTTGGACTGTGAAGAAAGCTGAGCACAGAAGAATTGATACTTTTGAACTGTGGCATTGGAGAAGANAGTGTGAGGCTTCCCATCTAGCTGACAGAGGAATCTGGGTCTTTCCCACCAGGCTTTCCCACAGAGCTGTCACACTGTCTCTTATACACATCTGGTGGGGGGGATGGGAAGAGGGGACGCGCAGCATAACAAGCGCAAGGCCCCATGGGTAACGCCGCCACCAGCCCCTCAAACGACACGACATCTAAAGAAAGCTGCTATGCCGTAACCCACAATATACGCCAGAGCCCAGAACAACAACAAAACAGCAAACAGCTGAGACCACCGCGAGGGGAGGAGTCCGAACAGGTCAAAGGATCCATCACCTCAGATGAGACGCTTGCCGCACAAAACAACTGTAACCATTTTGTTTGATGAACGACCAAGAGCAGGCCTCCCGCGACCCTTCCCAGTCACTCCCACCCCCATCAAAGACACAAACATCCCCCAACTCTTCCCACCTCACTCCCCTCCACAAAACCACAGAACTCCACCCCACTTTTCCTACCCGCTTCCCTTCACCACAGACACAGCAACTTCACCAGTTCATCATCCCTTCTAGAATTTCAAATTGAAAAGGAACCCAAATCCATAAAAGAGAAGCCACATGAATTATTTTCCTTCCCCCTCCCATTCCTTTGCCAAATAGCAAATGTTGATGTATTAAAATTGCCTTAATTATTCCATTGCATTGTTCCAGTAATTACGTTGTCTCAATTAAAAAAAAAAAAGAAAAGCATTGTAAGACTTAATGGAAATAAACTTGTTGAAGCTGAAAAAAGAGACGGAAAAAAAATATTCCAAACCTTGATAAAAAGATTTGTTAGATAATTTAAGACACAATGCTCCTTCACAAGTCTTTTTCTTTTTAACTTTGTAGACTCCCTGTTTATCACATGGATGTAATCATTTCTTCTAAAACAACACTTTATCATTCAGTTAAGCAAATGCCCCTCTTCGGGTTTAAAAACCAGCACAGTAAAACGATATGAATTTACAACTCTCTAGTTTTAAAGTTTAGAAATTTACAACGAGTCTTACTGTTTTTCCAGGGAGGTCAGTGTAGAGAGGACATCCTTCCCGCTGGAGGCTCTGGAAGAGAATCCATTCCCTTGATTTTCTTCTTCCATCCTCAAAACGAACAAGAGCCAGTCGAGCTTTGACCACCGCACCGCCTCTGTATTACCCCTCTTCCTCTGCCTTCCTCTATATAAAGACTCCCGTGATTACATTGGTCTCACCTGGAAAATCCAGGCTATGAGCCCCACCTAAAGGTCAGCTAATTAGCAACATTAACTTTACCTGCCACCTTAAATCTCCTTCTACTTGCACCCTAACATATTCACAGGACAAGGGACGGAGACATCTCTGGAGCTCCTTTATTCTGCCTACCTAAGGGTGGATAGGAAAGAAATGCAAGAGAGGAATAAAAGACTCATAGGCTTGCTCTCCAATAACAACACAGAGTGAAGCAGCTGAGAAGAGTTAATAGCCAATCACCAACCTAAATCTAGTTGAGTTTTAGGGGCCAAGAATCTAACAGTTCAAAAGAGTGAAAACTGGCTTTTTAAGAAAATAAGTCTCTTAAATGGCCACTGTAGTGAAGATCATATAAACACCAGTAAATTGTATTTAAAAATAAAAGCTCTATTGGTTTTCTTTGAAGTGAAATGTTAGTCAGTCAGTTGTGTCCGACTCTTTGTGACCCCATGGACCATAGCCCTCAAGGCTCCTCTATCCATGGAATTCTCCAGGCAAGAATACTGGAGTGGGTTGCCGTTTCCTTCTCCAGGGGATCTTCCCAACCCAGGGATCAAACCCAGGCCTCTTGCATTGCAGGCAGATTCTTTACTGTCTGAACCACCAGGGTACTCTTTGCTGCTGCTGCTGCTGCTAAGTCTAGTCAGTCATGTCCAACTCTATGCGACCCCATAGACGGCAGCCCACCACGCTCCTCTGTCCCTGGGATTCTCCAGGCAAGACTACTAGAATGGGTTGCCATTTCCTTCTCCAAAGGAAGTCCTTAGCCCTATGCAAAAATATGAATGAGTCTCATGTACTTTGTAAACTTCAAAGTAATCTATAACAAACCACCAAAGCTGATTAAATCAGAAATACTGAGTAAACCCTGAAAACAGGAAACAAGGAAGGTTAGAAAGAATTAAAACTAGAGCAGCCCTTGATTTTCACATGATATAAAGCAGCCAGCAGACTCAAGACTGACCCTAACCACTGCAAGCAATAAAAAACTTTGAGATTATAATAAGATATATCGGTAAAATGTTCTATATAATGAAAGTAAATTTTTTCATGTCTGTCATTGAAAACTCTGTCTAAAGAAGAATGGCACAGCATTTTTCTTTATAAAGCGCTGGAGTCTTCCAGCTTTGCCTTAAGATAGATCTGTCTAATGGAAGCAGGACAGTAGAAAAAGACTATCAAGTGGAATTCAACTATCAAGAGGAACTATTTGAGAGTTGGACTTTTTTTATTCTGAAGACCGTAAAGGGTTCTTTATTATCATTATTGGGAGAACTCATACAACATTTTTGTTATGATTTTGGAATGCCACAGATTATTAACTTTTTGACGGAAGGAGTTGTAACATCTCTGCTTTCTAAATGTTAGTTTACATAATGATTCTACCATATGATAGAGTCATTGCTGGGGCAAAGGCAGAGGTTTTATGTTCCTCAAAAGGATTCACTGAACAATGGTGGTTTTCAAGCAAGACTGAACCTCATTTTTTGACAGATTCTCGGAGGTAAGCATTACATGGGCTTCCCTTGTGGCTCAGCTGGTAAAGAATCCACTTGGAATACGGGAGAGGTAGGTTCAATCATCATTGGAAAAGACTCTGATGCTGGGAGGGATTGGGGGCAGGAGGAGAAGGGGACGACCGAGGATGAGATGGCTGGATGGCATCACGGACTCGATGGACGTGAGTCTGGGTGAACTCCGGGAGATGGTGATGGACAGGGAGGCCTGGCGTGCTGCGATTCATGGGGTCGCAAAGAGTCGGACACGACTGAGCGACTGAACTGACTGAGGTTAAATCCCTGGGTTGAGAAGATCCCCTGGAGAAGAGAAAGGCTACCCACTCCAATATTTTGGCCAGGAGAATTTCATGGACTGTATAGTCCATGAGGTCACAAAGAGTCAGACATGACTGAGCAACTTTCACCTTTGCAAGGGTTCCATAGACAGCAAACATAAAAATTTTCTGTTCCAAGGCATTCTTGTCTTCCCCTATAGCCATGCTGTGCTTTGTTTTGCTAAAAATTATTATATGAAGTGAAATCTGTCTTCTCAATTTTTCTATTAAAAAAAAACCCCTTATTTGTAAACTCTAGGAAGACAGAAATTTTGTCATATATATGTTTGCTACAAAGAAAAACACATTGAAAATGTAGAATTTATATTTAGCAGGGACATCTAAGGGACATATCTATTCAAGGCAGTCATCAGCATAACTATTCTGTCATTTGTCTGAGAAGCCTGAGCTTTGAGTTCGGAGAGAAAGCTCTCCTCCTTTGGGCTGCTGCAGAGGACGGCATAATTGTGGTTTGTATCAACTGGATTCTTGTCAAGGCTTTTCCCCTCAGTGGTAACTGAGATAAAACTCTCTCACTACCATCCCATCCATCATTGATTCTCTGGATCCTCTGCTATGTGATTCTGGTGAGTGAGCCTTGGAGACATACTCCAGTGGGATGAAGTACACAATGTTTAACAACTAGCCAGTGAAGGTATTACCCAATTAGAATGAACCCTGAAAAAAGCATCAGGTCCTGAGGTCCCTTGCAATGCCAGGCACAGTTTTTAGGTCCAAAACCAGAATAAGGTCCTAGAGGAGGCACTAGGGTCTCTGGTGTCCCCAGAGGACATTGTGTTGTTGTTTAGTGGCTCAGTCGTGTCCAACTCTTTGTGACCCACATGGACTGCAGCATTCAAGGCTTCCCTGTCCTTTGCCATCTCCTGGAGCTTGCTCAAACTCATGTCCATTGAGTCAGTGATGCCATCTAACCATCTCATCCTCTGCCGTCCCCCTCTCCTCCTGCCTTCAATCTTTCCCGGCATCATGGTCTTTTTCAGTGAGTCAGCTCTTCATAACAGGTGGTCAAAGTACTGGAACTTCAGTTTCAGCATCAGTCCTTCCAATGAATATTCAGGATTAATTTCCTTTAAGATTGATGGGTTTGATCTCCTTGCAGTCCAGGGACTCTCAAGAGGACATTTCCAGAGTTTAAGGAAGCAGCTACATACTCATCTACAGTATTCACAAACTATACAATAACCAAGCAAGCTTAACATAAACTCTAATATAAGTAAAATAAAATTCATTATTTCTTTAGGTCTAGCCTCTATCCCCTGCCCAGATGGTAGGTCCATGCAGTGGGCAGTTTCATTGTAATGTAACAAGATGCAATATTTTCCCCTTTAAAGGTATTATGCTTCTTTAAAGGACTGTTATAAAGAAAGGAGGGGTCCCAGTGAAATTCAATAAAGGTATACATGGATTTTGCTGTATTAGCTCATTATCCCTAGCAATAGAAGATTGCTTTTGAAATGGTGTAACATATCCATCTCTGCAGGGAATATAGCACAATGGGAGATGCTTACACTTTAGAGGCAGCTAGTCCTCATGGTCTCATCAGCTATCAGCTCTGCATCCATGGGCACATTCTTTCACCACTGTTGACATGGGTTTATGGCACCATAGAAAGGTCACTGACACCTGCTGCACAGCTGTTCCCACTTCTGGACCCAGCTCCTCCCACATAATTGCACAGCATCTTCTTAGGAGGTATTTCTTGGCTATACCCAGAAGAAAAATTGCTCCCCACACATGCTATCATCTCTAGCATTTGCCACCTGCCAAACATGCTTAACTCTTTTTTCTTACTTTTTTACTGTTTCCTTCAACTAGAGTATAAATTCCACTAGGATCTTTCTCCTTTTTAAATCACTTCATTTTGTATATCTTCAGTGCTTAGAACTGTGGTTGCCACACTGTGTGTGTGTTAGACCCTCAGTCGTGTCAGACTCTTTGTGACCCCCTGGGTTGTAGCCTACCAGGCTCCTCTGCCCATGGGATTTTCCAGGGAAGAATACTGGAGTGGGTTGCCATTCCCTTCTCCAGGGAATCTTCCTGAGCCAGGGATTGAATCCAAGTCTCCTGCATTGCAGACAGATTCTTTACTGTCTGAGATAACAGGGAAGCCCAGGTTGGCACATAGGAATTGATTCTATAGATCTCTTTGTTGAATAAACAAATCATTTCATTCATATTGTACATATTCTGGCTCTTTGTATCATTTAGGATGTTTTGCAGTTATAGAAAACTTGAATTAAGCTGGTTGTAAGGAGAAAATGTGCCATTCTTACCAGACTGGAAATCTTGCAATACCCATGTTGAAGTGCCTATTTTAAATGTTTTACTCAGTTTTCCCTTCAGTTTTCTGCCAACAGAGTTTACTCATGCTGTCAAAAGGGCTGCCAGCAGCAGCTGGGGTGGTTTAGTTTCCCATTCAAATTAAAAGGAGCTAGGGAAAATCTCTCACAGCCATGGCCTAAAAGTTGCTTCTTTGGATGTGCCTATCTCATCCAGGAGGTCATTCTTAACCCATTACTTTTCAAACTTGACTGTGTATCAGAATAACCTGGAGGGCTTATTGAAACACAGATTGCTTGGTCTCCCTCCTCAAGTTTCTGAACCAGCAGGTCTCAGTTGGAGCCTAAACATTTTCCTTTCTAACAGATCCTCAGGGGCTGCCAGTGCTGCTGGACCATTCTTGGAGAACCACTGTCTTAACCAGTATCAGTCTTCAGAAAAAAATGCCAGACTGTTGGGTTAAAGCTGGGTCTTTGAACCAATTACTAGTAAAAGGGATGGGAGACCCAGTTTGGTATGAGTTTCAAGAGCCACCCTTTTTGCTGAGGGCAGGATCAGCTTCCCATGACCCACAATTAAATCTGAACCTCAAATTTCAATGGAAAATTGTCAAAATTTCCTAAAGTTTTTTTTTTTTTTTTTTTTAATGCCAGTTGAGACACCTAAATAGGGAAAGTGTCAGGAGCAAGGAGGAGAAAATGGATGGATTCTGGATAGGAAAATGACAGCCAAATAACTCTTTTAATATAACTGGCTTCTCAGAAACATGCACAATATCCATTGTTATTTTTTTTCTCTCTCTCTTGAGATTACCCATGGCCAAGAATTAACTATCTGAATTCAGTGGGTTCCTTTTATTCCAATGCCCTTCTACTTTGCATATGCCAAGAGTCAGGTGCCTTCCAATGCTCTTCCCTTATCATTTATTTTATTCATCTATATATTATACATTTGAATAACCAATAAAAAATTTAAAAGCTTGATATTTAAGGAGTGGTCATTTAAACCTCAGCTGATGGTACACGTGGAGTCAGTGACTTGGGGACTCTGTAAAATACAAAAGTCTATAATATAAGATAGGATACATTGAAATATAAAAGAAAGGCTTTGTTAATGTTGGAGTCTATCTGATTTCTTTATTTCATGGGCCTCTTCTCAAAGCTATTCCATCTGGACACCTACTTCTAGAATCATCTTCATTTCTGACTTGACACAGAATCCTTGCTCATCAGGACCACCACTTTAAGCTTGTTTTAATGTGATGCAGGTCCTCTACTGTTCCCGTGGCTTTAACTCACTTTTGAGACTAAGGACCCCCCTTATAGCCAGAACACTCTCTCTTATGTGTCATATATATTGTTCTAATAGATTTAACTTGTATAAGTAGTATATTAACTCTACATCATGACCTATATTTTAAAAGATTAGGGAACACTGTTATCAGTAACTATTATTACTATTATTAAAACTAGAGGTGTTTGTTAATTTCTCAGAAAATAACAGATAGCTACAGATAAAAGGAAGTTTAGTGAAAAATTCATTCAATCAGATTTTACTTACAGTAGGAAGAGTTAACACTTTTCAGCAATGCTAAGAAGGAACAAGTGAGAACTGACCCCCGAATCTCAGAGGATTGTCAAAGTTTTCCTAAATCACTTTTTAAAATGCCTATTGAGGAACCTAAATATTTGGAGATACCCAGTAGAAAATCAGAATCCACTATGAAAAAAGAAAGTTTAACAATTACCATGATGCAAGACTGAAACTCAGGATCTCTATGGTACATAAAGAGAAAACAAAAACAAAAACATATGTTCTTATTGTGGCAATGCTGATAACATGTTAACCATCTCACATATGTTGAATGAGAATGCATACATAATTTTGTTTGCTGTTGTATAGCCTGTCAGTGCTGTCTGACTCTTTGCAGCCCCATGGACTGTAACCCGCCAGGCTCCTTTGTCCATGGGATTTCCCAGGCAAGAATACTGGAGTGGGTTGCCATTTCCCTCTTCAGGGGATCTTCCCGGCCCAGGGCTCAAATCCATGTTTCTTGCATTGGCAGGCACATTCTTTATCACTGAGCCACCAGGGAAGCCTTACGTGAGATAGCCAGGCATTCGTTTTTACAGTTAATGCAGAATTCTCACATGCATTTTATTCATACTTACTGTGTCAAAAGGTTGTTGGGAGAATAAACTGCTATTAAACACTCACAGATTCAGGGTCAAGTTTATTACCAGCAGTCATTAGGAGGCCAGCCAATGTTAGTTCCAATTTCTTATATGCTTGCACAGTCAATAGGCAAAAACTTATTATAACTATTTTATACAGAAGACTGAAATTGGACATTTTTAAACGTTTCACCTAGTGTCATGAAGCAGAAGCAAAACTCAAAATTTACCTTAATTGTTTAAATGACTGTTCTTTCAACTGGATGACATTTTCCTCCCACTTATAATCTGTCCTGAAAATTCTTCCCAAGTCTAAAACTTTGGAATTTCAGGGTGAACATTTTAAACATTCTCTTTAGCAAAATAACAATTCAGGATATAAGATCTTACTGTGAGTAGATATGTCTCAAGACTATTCCAAACATTTGTTAAAATTCAAGGTATTTAGAAATAATAGATAACTTAAAAACTTAACATAGTTCTTTATTTTTTGCCTCTAGATTAACTGGGACGTGTGATATAATTTATGTGTAATAGGTAAGAGGAATGGTTTCATAAGTAAAGATATATGGGTTTTTTTTTTTTAATATATCTTAATCTTGATTCAGGGTTTCACTATGAGTATTAACATTGCTCTATGTCTAATTATATGATTTTTGTTAATTTTTGGCAATTTTCCACTGTGGTCAGAGAATACACTCTGAGTTATTTTTTATATGTACGTACATGAAAGTCGTTCAGTCATGTCTGACTCTGTGCGACCCCATGGACTGTAGCCCTCCAGGCTCTGCCAGGCTCCTCTCTCCATGGGATTTCCCAGGCAAGAATACTGGAGTGGGTTGCCATTTCCCTCTCCAGGGGATCTTCCTGACCCAGGGCTCAAATCCACGTCTCTTGCATTGGCAGGCACATTCTCTACCACTGAGCCACCAGGGAAGGTGCAGTATTTTTCATGGCCAGGAATATTATGAATTTGATATGTATCTTATGTGCACTTGAAAAGAATATGTTCTCTGTTATTGTTTGGCTCATTGTTCTACTACTGAACACAGTGTTCTTTATGTCATTTACAGCAGATCTATAAATTACCTTGTTGATGTCTTTGGCATCCTTTCTGTCTTTTATCTGCTTTTTCTTTCACTTACTAAATGTTATGTGTACATCTTCCACTAGAACCATGAATTTCTGTATTATTTCAGTTGTGTCAATTTTTTGCCAATGCAGAAATGTTAAATGTTTGTGGTAGACTGACCCTTTTAGCTTTATAAAATATCCCTCTTTACATTTTAATGCCCTAAAGTCTACTGATCTTAGTAGGGTAATTTTCTTTAGTTTTTGCTTATTGTATGTTTTACTGTCCTTTTCACTTTTAACTCTATAATATCTGTATATTTAGAGAGCTTCTGGAGAACTATTTGGCTTATGGAGGCAATTAGACAAATGGACTGCATCCTATTTAGAAGTCCATCACTTTGAAGAAGGTAAAAATAGACCAACTCAGTGGGCTGAATTGTATGTTGTTTGCCCCTAGACTTGGGTTGTTACTCACTCATGAGCACCTGGTCAGGCCGAAGGGCCATGGAAAACTAACTATGTAGATGGATACCCATATGGGTCACAGTCCTAAAGAAGTCACTCTGAGAACTTAAGGTGGCATGTTAAAGTAGGATATGTGAATACCCATCAGAAGTGCCTCCTTCTAGAATCAGAAGGTGAATGAGACCAGTAACGGGCCTCCTCTTGGTGCATTCACTTGACGTGGCCACCAGAGTCCATAAGTGAGTGGACATTAGAGGGCTGCAGCAATGCAGAGATGAGCTTAACCTGGATATCTCCCTGTTGCACCTTCTGAGGCCCTGTTGCACCTTCTGAGGCATAAAATGCCAATGAAAGCTGTTGTGTCTGCCAATAAGAGAGACAGTGCCTGCAGATGGCAATGGGGCCAGTTTCACCAGGAGGACGCTCTGCACACATCTGGCAAGTGAGACTGATACCGTTGCCTCTGGAGGATATAAATGGGTCCTACGAAGAATGGACACTTATTCTTGATGGGGCTTTGCACACCCAGTGGTACACACAAGCATTCTGAGTACTATAAAAGTACTAGAACAGAAGATAAGTCACTAATTTGACTTGCCAAGGCACAATTCCTCAGTCAAAGAAATACATTTAGAGCACATAATGTTTAACAGTGAGCGGAGAGATGACTGGGCTTCCCTGGTGACTCAGATGGTAAAGAATCTGCCCACAATGCAAGTTCTATCCCTGGGTGGGAAACGTCCCCTGGAGAAGGAAATGGCAGCCCACTCCAGTATTCTCGCCTGGAGAATTCTACAGACAGAGGAGCCTGTTGGGCTATAGTCCGCAGGGTCATAAAGAGTCAGACATGATTTAGCAAGTAACACCAGAGAGATGACAAGCCTCAGAGTAATGGTTTCACTGGGAATTGGGACTCAATAAATTTAAAATAGTAATAACCACTACAAAAACAAAGCCCATATATAGAGTACCACATTTCTTTGAGACTGTCCAATACCTATCATTTGATTGAACTAAACATTACTCAGATAACAGATTCTGTTACTGAGATAAACATTATACATGGAACAGACAAACAGAAAACACAGTCCTAGTGATTGAATCTTCACTGTCAGTGAGTAAATTAGTATTAATTTTTTCTATCTTTGGATGACTCCAACCAGTCTTTCTGGGCTTCCATTTTAGCTCAGCTGGTAAAGAATCTGCCTGCAACGTGGGAGACTGAGTGTGATCCCTGGGTTGGGAAGATCTCCTGGAGAAGAGAAAGGCTACTCACTCCAGTATTCTGGCCTGGAGAATGCCAGGGACTATACAGTCCATGGGGTCACGAAGAGTCAGACACAACGGAGCAACTGTCACTTTGACTTTCAACCAGTCTTTCCAGGATTCGATATGGAGATTTCAGAACTGAAGGATCAAAAGACTAGATAACAAAATAAATGTAAAATCAATTGCTGCAGCTTAATTTTTTGTTTTAAAGTAAATGGAAAGTAAGACAGATATAAACAAGTCATTCAAGTAAAAAGTGAAGGATCTGGGTTCTAAACCTAGTCTGTCAACAACTAGTTCTATGGGATCTAGCACTTTACCCCCTTTATAATTTAGTTTCTTCATTTAATTAAAAATTTTAAAATGACTGTATCATTTTTGTATTCTAATATTTTCTGACCTTTTTTCTGTAAATTAAAAAGTGAAAGGCACAAAGTCTCTTTTAAAAAGTTGGCACGAGAGAATACATTAAAAAATATATCCATCAGAAAATGCTATCATAGGGGACAATGGAATCCCTTTGTCTGTCTGTTTTTCTCAAATATCTTTAACAAAAAGAATTTGACTGAGATGATTTCATTTCTGAGGGCTTCCACGGGGACACAGCGGTAAAGAATCTGCCTGCAATGCAGGAGATTCAGGAGACTAGGGTTCAATCCCTGGATTGGGAAGATTCCCTGGAGAAAGACACCCAACCCATTCCAGTATTCTTGCCTGGAAAGTTCCATGGACAGAGGAGCCAGGTAGGCTACAGTCCATGTGTGTGTGGTAAGTCAATCATGTCCGACTCTTGCAACACTATGGACTGTAGCCCGCCAGGCTCCTTTGCCCATGGAGATTCTTCAGGCAAGAATACTGGAGTGGGTTGTCATGCCTTCCTCCAGTGAATCTTCCAGACCCAGCAATTGATACCCTGCAGAAGGAAAGAGTCACATGACTGAGTAACAGAGCATGCACTCTTGATGAAGGAAAAAACTGTAACAAGTCAATTTCAGATTCCCAGACTCTAAGAAGCCAATGGAATAAGATGTTATTTACATGAGTTTTACAAATGCTGCACTAAATTTTCAACATATGAGCAGCAGTACTGCCTGTGGCATCTGAGAAAGAAAGGAGATTACCACCTTATTAGAAAATCGTAGGTTCTTAATGACCATATTCCCAAATGTGCCCATATGCAATCATTTTTCTGTTCTTGTTAGAACATTTGGTGTAAAAACACTGCAGCAAAATGATAATGCTTCACATAGTTTTGAATTATAATTGTACTCTGTAGTAATTGACTATCTGATACCCACTTACTTGATTAGTTGTCCATTAGCATTTTCTACTACTTACCGCCTCACTAATCTGTCTGAAGCTATAACACTCATCAAAATGCCAAACACTATGAAAGTGAAAGAAATATGGCATGTTATGAATGCTACGTAACATTTACATAACAAGATACATTTCAAGTGGGAACATTAGGTATGTGATTTAGATGAATTATTACCGCACTAAAAATAAAAATACCACCCTGGCATCTGGAGATTACACATCTACCAAGCCAGAGTCATAGTATTTCCAAACCATCATTCTTAAGATGAAAAAGAAAAGATTTTCTTTTTATATTTTTCATTCCATCTTGAATCATGTTTGAAACTGATGGTTGCTATAATCTAGTTCAAAATCTTTATAGTTTATGTGAGGTCCTAAGTGTTTACTTAACACCTCTTAGAGAATAAAATTAGTTGGTAATAGAATGAAAATTAGAGTATAGGTTATCTGATTACTGGGCTTCCCCGGTGGCTCAGTGAAAACAATCTACTTGCAGTGCAGGAGACACAGGTTTTATCCCTGCGTCAGGAAGATCCCTTAGAGGAGGGCATGGCAACCCATTCCAGTATTCTTGCCTGGAGAATCCCATGGACAGAAGAGCTGGATGGGCTACAGTTCAAAGAGGCACAAAGAGCAGGACACAACTGAAGCAACTGAGCACGGAGTCTGATTACTAGTATGAAAGCCCTGCTACTCTCTAATGTTACCAAAATGAATTCCATGAAGTAAAATCAATTTCTTTTATTATATTATTACATTGACAGCAAATGCACTATAAATTGTAAGATGCACTATTATTTTATGTACTATATAGGAAAAATCCCTGCTACATAAACTCTGACATGATATCATAATTATGATTCTACATAATTTTGTCATTCAACCCTGATGATCTTAAATTCCTTTCATCTATTCCAAGGCACCCAACAATCTCTCCTAACATCAGTTGTATTGTACTTTACTCAGTAATAAAGAAGAGCGTAGTTTAATCTATTTGGAGGAATCCTCCTTTCTTAGGTTCCTTAAAGTTCTTGCTTATTACTTTAAAACAAAAACATGAAATTGGATTATTTCTTTTAATTCTGAATCCTTACAAAAACACCAAATGCATGTATCACCGTACTCTTTCAGTGAGTCTTTACAAACAGCATTCTCTTTTAAAATACTGGATCATGTTATTCTCTTGAAGATGTCACATGTGAGAGTTGAACTCGACACATGTAGTGTCTGTCTGCACATCATTCAACAGAAGTGACAATGTGCCACAGTGGCCACTCGGCCAGTAGCAACCTAAGACTCTATCAACTGTTAGATTTAACCAGGTGTCAGAGATGTGACTTAGAACTGACAAAACACCACGCTCATCTGATTCATAATTTTATGTTGTTAAATTTTACATTTTAATCCATAACATTAATGTCTCTCTTTGACAGAAAAAGGCATAAATAATAGCATCTCAAATTTCTGAAAAATAAAGATCATGAATAACTCAAATCTGTCAATTCATTAGCATTAGATTTCACTAGATTTCATATTTGATGTTCAGTACACGCTTGAGGACAGTGAAGATGAGAGAATAGGAAATGAGAGGAGGGGATAAGCTCTTGTGCGTATTTGCGTGCACGTATATATATGTTGCCAGCCTTGTACTCCTCTCATTTCCTCTGGGAAAATGTGTCCTGTGTCCTTCACTCTGAAAACATTTCTTCTCTTGCTCTAAGAATGAACTCAGACTAGGAACCAGAATCTTTCCAACACAACCCCCAACTCCATAGCTATAGTTATTGATTTAATAATGCTACCTGCCCAAGAGTATATCAAACCCCTTACAGTTATACAGTGGGAGTGACAAATAGATGCAAGGGATTAGATCTGATAGATAGAGGACGAGATGGTTGGACGGCATCACCAACTCAATGGACATGAGTTTGAGCAGGCTTTGGGAGATGGTGAAGGACAAGAAGGCCTGGCAAGCTGCAGTCCATGGGTTGCAAAGAGTCTGATAGGACTGAGCTACTGAACAACATCAACAAATTCCCCAAGGCTAGTCCACCCAACATCACTTTCCTGGGACCACGTATGAATCGTATAGTTCTGGGCATGTGACCCAATACAGACCAATTTCTCCCAGGACTTTGCAAAATGTAGCTGATTAATATTTGAATTTTGTTTTCCTTTCTGCTCAGAAAGCTATGAGGATACAAGCATTCTTAATGTCAGAAATCTTGATTTTAGCCTTGCAGGAACATAGACTGAGATAATTTGGCTGGCACACAACAAAAACATGAGAGGTAGAGAAAAAAATCCCAACTATATTAATTCTCTGGTTCCTCTTATTGAGTCTTTCACAGTTTCTATGAGCCAAATAATCCCCCTTTTGCTGAAGTATGTTTGAATTGGATTTCTTGCACTTTACAACCAAAATTTCTGGTTGTATTATTCAGAGAAATATGTGCTTAACACATGTTTATGATTAAGGCTAATATCATTACCATTCTTTTGTATGACAGCAAGTGTCACTTAATCACAGAAAGGAAAAGCACACTATTTTAGGGTTCATAGAAGCTAATAAAACTTTCATTGAGGTTGCTGTTTTTCCTCTTGAGTTGTCTTCTGAACTCATGTTTTAAAAGGAAACATGTGAGTAAAATTTTATTTGGCGCTTGAGACAGTGACATGTAAAAGAATAAAACCAGAATGGATTCAAAGTAACATAGTCATTCCTCCACAGACTAAAAAAAATGTAGCTATTCTTTCCTTTTTGGCTATGTTATTATATAATCAAAATAAAGTTTGGCCCAAATTATAATTACAATGACTGTGTTTCATATTCTCAATGAGAATACAGTGAACAAAGACTTCGGTAAAAGCAGGTGTTTTACAGCTTGACATATTGATGGGATCCAAGTAATTCTGTTTGTTCTGAAGTTTTGAAAAAAAAAAAAGCAAGCTTTTACCTATGCCTATTTTTCCTCAAAGGAATTCCTGAGACACAAATTTATATATACTAGTCTAGAGGGAATTCTGTAGTTAAAGGAAAAACAAAAACTATGTTGAAGTAGATGCAGACTGTATCAAAATTTTTGCCTGAATTTCCATATAAAACGTCAGTCATTCTTTGACGGTCTATTCAGTACAAATGAGTAAATCTCTTGGGAGTTAGAGTCTTCCAGGACAGATTCAATACAAATATTTCCTTAGCAGTGTTAGACTCTTCAGCATTTGATATTGACTGACAAAATAGCCAAAAATAGGAATTGTAAAAATAATAATAATAAATGTTCTTCTTTGAAATTATAGTCTACTAATTGAAAGTAGACAATATTTCATTTCAAACCACTATAAAAAGCTTTACAATTTTATAAAAGAAAATATTTTTCACTATTGTATTCTCCATATTTAAAATATGGAGAATTAACCATTTTCTGACACTGCAGACATCTGTATCTTGGAGTTGAATGAAAAGTCTATTGATTAATTTGTTAATTTGCTTTCAAAATAAGGGGATAGTGATATTAGAATTAAAGAATTAAATCTCCAGATAGTTTATATACCTTCTTTGTTAGTGGACTTCAGACTAGAAGCTGCTGATTTTTTGAAGAAAATTGTACAGATCTTTGTAGTTAAATCGAACAATTCACTTCTCAGATGCTGTTTCTGGCTCTTCGATTACTGATGTTATTTAATCACTAAGTCATATCTGACTCAGTGATGCCATGGACTGTAGCCCACCAGGCCTCATCTACAGGATTTCCCAGGCAAGGATAATGGAGTGGGTTGCCATTCCCTTCTCCAAAGGCTCTTCCGAACCCAGGGATCAAACCCAGATCTGCATTGTAAGATTTTTTCACTGACTGAGCCACCTGACTATAATGATCATTATACATTTTTTACCAAGTAGTCACATATGTAGCAATAAGAATCCAATTCTAGAAGAGCTTTACTACCTAGTTTTAGAGTTACCCAGTTTTAGAATTAGTCCTTAATTTCCTTTGATGAAATGCTGATATAACAGCTGACAGCAAGTTATATTTTATTACAGAAGAGAGTTAATATTTGTTGGCTCCCTCTGTAGGTTAAGCACTTTTTATAAATGAAATATATATATACACACACACAATACACAGCCTATATAATTTTCTTATCATCCACATAATCCATGTAATCTTTGCATATAAATTAGTCACTTCTATGATGTCTTGATTTTAGTCTGGAATTAATGAATCACTGATTTCCATCTCATCTTGAGTATGTGACCATTACTCTATTTCTGAGATGGAGGTGTGACCCCAGGTTATCAGAAAGAGCTTCCTTGAATCCTTTTGTAACTGGAATTTACCTGCCAAGTTATACCACCCTGAATTAGAAATTAAAATTGATCAGGGCAGAATGGAATCTTTCTAGTTGGTGTCAAAGGCTACACAAATGGTGGTCTTTTTTCTTGCTACCAGTCTTGAAAGGAATAATTAACTCCTAAAGATTCTGACCTTATTCATTGTCTAATTAACTTGTTTACTTATTTACTCATTCATAAACATCATCTCTCACTCATGATAGAATCAAGAATAATATTGGAGTTAATTAGATCACACATAGTTTTGAACTACAGGT
Source organism: Oreotragus oreotragus (assembly GCA_006410675.1). Lineage (NCBI taxonomy): Eukaryota > Metazoa > Chordata > Mammalia > Artiodactyla > Bovidae > Oreotragus > Oreotragus oreotragus. The sequence continues at coordinate 86,852 of SJYX01015606.1, forward strand.
CACAAATTTGAACCTCAGGATGCTGTAGGGGAAATCATTATCAGTAAAGAAGTGTTACTAATTAATAGGGAGCATATCAATGGCTTATATGTCAACCTTATATGTTAGTGGGAGAAATTTTTTATTTGGATGCCTCTTATTAATAGAATCAGTTCTAGGTGTCAGGTATATAGGTTCCTTATGGAGGTATTTTACTGATAAGAAACATACTATATACAGATACATGATTAACAAACACACAATGTGACATCTTTGGATTGGGATCAATTCTCTAATGGAAAATGAGAGCGTACCATGATAATGAGGGATGTCTAACTTCTTTAGATAAAGCCAGGTGATTTCTCAAAGATGATATTTGACCATAAACTGAAAAGATGGGAAGGAACCTCAGATCCATAGAGACAGGAATTAGAATTCTAGGAAGAGGAAAATAGCAAGTGCAAGGATTTTGATGGCAGGATTCGTTTGGGATGTTGAAGATCAAAAGGAGGCCTCATGTCATGCAGTGGGTCAGGGCATACGAAGCAGAAGAGGCAGACTGTCACACAGAATCCTGTAGGACACAACGAAACACCCTAATTTCATCTTAAGAGATATGAGGGTGGCCTAGATATGAGCTGAGCAATGATTTGAACTTTGCATATAATTTATATTTTCAAACTCCCCTCTTACTGCCTACCTTATGCTTTTTCTGAGAAAAAATTTAATCCATTACTGTGAAAATTAAGACAGTCAGCCAGAGCAAACTCTTCTGCAGTTTTCAAAAGATATATTTCTGGAGGACATATACACCCCATAGAAATAAATCAGAACTACAGAATCAAAGGTGAACAAATACTCGACAGCAGATTATCATTTTATACAGGATTTTAAATGACTAATGCTGACCATACAATTTAGCATATATTTGACAAAGCAATACATATTTTGGAAACAAAAGAGACCCATTATGAGACATGACACACGTGGTGTCAGTAAAACTCATCATAAAGAGGCTCACTATGGACATGATTGCCAGGAGAAATATCAATAACCTCAGATATGAGATGACACCATCCTTATGGCAGAAAGTGAAGAGGAACTAAAGAGCCTCTTGATGAAAGTGAAACAGGAGAGTGAAAAAGTTGGCTTAAAACTCAGCATTCAAAAAACAAAGATCATGTCATCCAGTCCCATCACTTCATAGCAAATAGACGGGGAAACAAAGCAAACAGTGACACACTTTATTGTTTGGGGGCTCCAAAATCACTGCAGATGGTGATTGCAGCCATGAAATTAAAAGACGCTTACTCCTTGGAAGGAAAGCTATGACCAACCTGGACATAATATTAAAAAGCAGAGACCTTACTTTGCCAACAAAGGTCTATCTAGTCAAAGCTATGGTTTTTCCAGTAGTCACGCATGGATGTGAGAGTTGGACTGTGAAGAAAGCTGAGTGCTGAAGAATTGATGCTTTGAAACTATGGTGTTTGAGAAGACTCTTGAGAGTCTCCTGGACTGCAAGGAGATCCAACCAATCAATCCTAAAGGAAATCAGTCCGGAATATTCATTGGAAAGACTGATGCTAAAACTGAAACTTCAATACTTTGGCCACCTAATGCAAAGAACTGACTCATTGGAAAAGACCCTGATCCTAGGAAAGATTGAAGGAAGAAGGAGAAAGGGGCAATAGAGGATGAGATGGTTGGATGGTATCACTGACTCAGTGGGCATGAGTTTGAGCAAACTCTGGGAGTTGGTTATGGGCAGGGAAGCAGGGTGCTGCAGTCCATGGAGCCATAAAGAGTTAGACACAACTGAGCAACTGAACTGAACTGATTGGTCCACTGCTGGTCATCACACCCCATCATACCGTCCTACCACAGACATGACATTCAAATATATATGAAAGTGAAAGTGAAGTTGCTCAGTCATGTCCAACTCTTTGCAACCCCATGGATTGTATCCCACCAGGCTCCTCCATCCATGGAATTTTCCAGGCAAGAGTACTAGAGTGGGTTGCCAGTCCCTTCTCCAGGGATCTTCCTGACCCGGGGATCAAACCCTGGTCTCCCACATTGCAGGCAGATGCTTTACTGTCTGAGCCACCAGGGAAGCCCCTGCATATATATATATATAAACAGTCAGCCAGAGCAAACTCTTCTGCAGTTTTCAAAAGATATATTTCTGGAGGACATATACACCCCATAGAAATAAATCAGAACTACAGAATCAAAGGTGAACAAATACTCGACAGCAGATTATCATTTTATACAGGATTTTAAATGACTAATGCTGACCATACAATTTAGCATATATTTGACAAAGCAATACATATTTTGGAAACAAAAGAGACCCATTATGAGACATGACACACGTGGTGTCAGTAAAACTCATCATAAAGAGGCTCACTATGGACATGATTGCCAGGAGAAATATCAATAACCTCAGATATGAGATGACACCATCCTTATGGCAGAAAGTGAAGAGGAACTAAAGAGCCTCTTGATGAAAGTGAAACAGGAGAGTGAAAAAGTTGGCTTAAAACTCAGCATTCAAAAAACAAAGATCATGTCATCCAGTCCCATCACTTCATAGCAAATAGACGGGGAAACAAAGCAAACAGTGACACACTTTATTGTTTGGGGGCTCCAAAATCACTGCAGATGGTGATTGCAGCCATGAAATTAAAAGACGCTTACTCCTTGGAAGGAAAGCTATGACCAACCTGGACATAATATTAAAAAGCAGAGACCTTACTTTGCCAACAAAGGTCTATCTAGTCAAAGCTATGGTTTTTCCAGTAGTCACGCATGGATGTGAGAGTTGGACTGTGAAGAAAGCTGAGTGCTGAAGAATTGATGCTTTGAAACTATGGTGTTTGAGAAGACTCTTGAGAGTCTCCTGGACTGCAAGGAGATCCAACCAATCAATCCTAAAGGAAATCAGTCCGGAATATTCATTGGAAAGACTGATGCTAAAACTGAAACTTCAATACTTTGGCCACCTAATGCAAAGAACTGACTCATTGGAAAAGACCCTGATCCTAGGAAAGATTGAAGGAAGAAGGAGAAAGGGGCAATAGAGGATGAGATGGTTGGATGGTATCACTGACTCAGTGGGCATGAGTTTGAGCAAACTCTGGGAGTTGGTTATGGGCAGGGAAGCAGGGTGCTGCAGTCCATGGAGCCATAAAGAGTTAGACACAACTGAGCAACTGAACTGAACTGATTGGTCCACTGCTGGTCATCACACCCCATCATACCGTCCTACCACAGACATGACATTCAAATATATATGAAAGTGAAAGTGAAGTTGCTCAGTCATGTCCAACTCTTTGCAACCCCATGGATTGTATCCCACCAGGCTCCTCCATCCATGGAATTTTCCAGGCAAGAGTACTAGAGTGGGTTGCCAGTCCCTTCTCCAGGGATCTTCCTGACCCGGGGATCAAACCCTGGTCTCCCACATTGCAGGCAGATGCTTTACTGTCTGAGCCACCAGGGAAGCCCCTGCATATATATATATATATACATACACATATATAAATGTTCCTTTCCTGAATATTACGGTATTTCAAATATACTGTATTCCTGTACTTCAAAATTTCAAGTTAACAAGTATGAAGTCTCTAAGAAAATGGCTAGCTTTGGGAGTTTTATTTTATTATTGTTTTATATACTGGAACCTGAGAGAAGAGAAATTGTGAGTGAAGAAGATGCTTATAAAGCCTATCAGGGATCTGTGAGTAGAGGTTCTTTAATGAGCCTTTGTGTGAGAGAGAGAAACTAGCAATACTACACTCCTCACAATTGTCTTCACTATCACTCACACCTCTCATGTTCCAAGTTCACTCTTCTTTAGTTTTACAGTTGTTTCCACTGTTTTTAGGTTCTAAACACTTCCTGTATAGCAGGCCCACCCAGGTAAATATTATTTTAACTTACGATCGTGTCCCACAGGATAGCACCCTTTCTAATATCTGTAGACAGAAAGGCAATTATCCTGCTTTCATCCACTGCTTTCTGTCCTGGCAACTGTCCGTTTCCATCTTTGTGCTTTGTTTATCAGTAAGATGAGACGCTATCGATGTTGAAATTTCTCCCAGTTGCCCTGGGTTTGACGTGGGGAAGGAGAGGAGAGGGCAGAGCTACAGCTTTGATGTTGGCATGTTAGAATGTAGAAAACAGAATAGCTAAGCAGCTAGAGAAATGTTGCCTTTGGATCATGAACAGAAGTGAAAAGGTGAAACTATTAGTTGCTGTCATGTCTGCCTCCTTGTGACCCTATGGACTATAACCCACCAGGCTCCTCTGCTCCTGGGATTTCCCAGACAAGCACACTGGAGTGGGTTGCCATTCCCTTCTCCAGGGGATCTTCTTGACTCAGGGATCGAACCCGAGTCTACTGCACTGCAGGCAAATTCTTTACTGTTTGAACCACCAGGGAAGCTCCGTGAACAAAAGAGCCATAGGAAAAGTTTTACAAACAGAAGTGAAATTTCTCTAAGACTTCATGACTAAAATCTTTAGTGAGTCCAGTTCATTTTTAATAAAGTTTTCTGTTGGAAGCTAATTCTATTTTAAGACTGTAATTATATTTTAGGACTGATAGCATATAGAACAATAAAAAGCTAATCAAACCTCTTAAAATCATTTACATTAAAAATTTAAATACATATTAAGCATATAGGCTTATAAACTACTTTTGCGTATGGAACTCTTCCTTTTTATTCATATTGCTGTGTAAAAGTTAAGCATAGCCCTTGAAATAAAAACATTTTCTCTAATTAAATATTATAAAAATATCAGGAGCTGTCAACATAAGTGGTTGTAAAATTGATACTAAAATTTAAAACATTTTCAATGAACTATTTAATAATAGATACTTAATACTTTATTGATAGGATATTATGTGGTATTACTTTTACATGATGGAATATATCTTTGTTTCTATATAAATTTTACACAGAGAACTAACTTTAGAAGGTCTTATCATGAAAAGTAAAATTACTTTTCTCCAATTAGCTCCTCACTGTGTTCCCCTCGCTCCCTGAGCTGCTGCCCCACTATCTCTCTCAGTCTCTGGAACTCTCAGCAATTTCTTGCTGTAGGGTCTCTGCTTCCTCATCAAGCACTCATGTTTTCTTTACACCCACATTCATTCTTTAGGTCATGTTCAGAGTGCTTGTCAAAGTCTAAACACAGTGAGTCCATAATAAATCTATGTTGAGTGGGCAAACTGATGAATAAATGAAATCCTGAAATAAACTTATTGGCCAGGAAAACTTTTTCAAAAGGCCAATAAGGATCATTTTTATTAAATACATTAAAGAAAGGGTTAGGTGTTCAGTCATGTCTGACGCTTTGCTATACCATGGACTGTAGCCCACCAGGCTCCTCTGTCTGTGGAATTTTCCAGGCAAAAGTACTGAAGTGGGTTGCCATTCCCTTCTTCATGGGATCATCCCAACCCAGGGATCAAACCCAAGTCTCCTGTGTTGCAGGCAGATTCTTTACTGACTGAATCACCAGGGAAGCCCCAAAATATATTAATAATTTATTCTAAATTAAATATAATTTGTAATTTGTTGCTCATGGAGAGCTACTTTTCAGAGTTAGGGCATTTTCTATCCGTCTGATGGCCTTCCATTTCATCTCATTTTCTGATTAGAAATTAATTATTTATTCTTTGCCCTTCTTTTATTTACCATTGCTGTTGACACTAGTGTACAGTGACAGTATGAGCATATAAGTGGGAATATAATAAAGTTATTAAAGGCGCTGTATTCAGTCTCAAACAGATTTGGATTTGAATCCTCAGTTTGAACACTTGACAGCAACAGGAGCAAGTTAGTATTTGTTTCTTTATATGGGATCAATACATTCCTAACTCAAAGGTTTATTTTAAAGATTGAAAGTGAAGTGAAAGTGAAAGTCTCTCAGTCATGTCCAGGCAATCCCAAGGACTATACAGTCCATGGAATTCTCCAGGCCAGAATACTGGAGTCAGTAGCCTTTCCCTCCTCCAGGAAATCTTCCCAAGCCAGGGATGGAACACAGGTCTCCCACATTGCAGGCAGATTCTTTACCAGCTGAGCCACAAGGGAAGCCCAAGAATACTGGAGTGGGTAGCCTATCCCTTCTCCAATGGGTCTTCCTGACCCAGGAATCAAACTGAGGACTCCTATATTGCAATTTTAAATATTAAATAATAAATATTAACACAATAAATATAACACATTTTTCCATAGTGCCTTAATTTTTTTCTATTCTTCTTTTGTAAGTTTTTTTTTTTAATTTTTATTTTTACTTCATTTTACTTTACAGTACTGTATTCATTTTGGCATACATTGACATGAATCTGCCACGGGTGTACATGAGCTCCCAAACATGAACCCCTTCCCACCTCCCATCCCACATCATCCCTCCGGATCATCCTCGTGCACCAGCCCCAAGCATCCTGCATCCTGCATCGAACATAGACTGGCGATTCGTTTCTTACATGATAGTATACATGTTTCATTGCCCTTCTCCCAAATCATCCCACCCTCTCCCTCTCCCTCAGAGTCCAAAAGTCCGCTCTACACATCTGTGTCTCTTTTGCTGTCTTGAAGCATATTTCATTTTATAGACTTGGCAGATATTTTGTTTTTTATAAACTGAACGTCTGTGGCAACTCTGCATTGTCAGATGATGGTTAGCATTTTTTAGCAATAAATCATTTTCTAATTAAGGTATGTACATTGTCCTTTTAGATATACTATTGCATATTTAATAGACTACAGTGTGGTCTAAACCTAACCTTTATATGCAGCATATTTCATTTTATAGACTTGGCAGATATTTTGTTTTTTATAAACTGAACGTCTGTGGCAACTCTGCATTGTCAGATGATGGTTAGCATTTTTTAGCAATAAATCATTTTCTAATTAAGGTATGTACATTGTACTTTTAGATATACTATTGCATATTTAATAGACTACAGTGTGGTCTAAACCTAACCTTTATATGCGCTGGGAAACCGAAAAGTCACATGACTCACACCATTGTGATATGTGCTTTATTACACTCATCTTGAACCAAATCCAAAACATCTCTGAGATGGGCTTGTCCCACATACTGTTTAGTGCTGTCTTATTATTTAATTTCAGGCACTAAGCATGAACAACACTGATTTAAAACACACACACACATTTTATATCTGTGTATAAACTAGAGCTCAAAATCATTTCACCATACAAGAACATGCACAAACATAGCTTAATATCAAACTATATTAAATACTGATTTATCTTGAAAGGCTATGCAACTTTATGACTCTATTTTCAGATGCATTCTCAATTCTTATCCTAGGTTTTAATCCATGCCTTCCTAAATTATTCTTAATGCAATACCAATCTCCATGCAACTATAGCAAAGATCTACATTAGACTGCTAATGCTTCTCTGATTTGAAGTTTAGCATCTTCAGTGATAATTATCATCGGATAACCTTAATTTTTCTGACAGTAGAACTCTTTGAATTTGTGGCTCTTTATTCAATCATGACTCTAAAGCCACTTTCCTTCTCACTCTACCACACGTGATGAGGAAATAACTCTAAAGACCACAATGTTGGAGCAAGACCATTAGAAATGCGATCAGGCAAGGCAAGCTAATACCAGGTCAGAAAGAGCCTAACATATGCCCTCTGTTAAGCCCTTTTTGACACTTGAAGTATATTTTTTCCTATTCTGTTCCCTAACACATACCTGATTACCATACCATAATGTGTACATGCAGGCTGGCTACAGCAAACTGAACCTGACTTCTAAATTCACAGGACATGTGCTATTGCTGAATGTGGATGCTGTTTTTCAGTAAGAAATGTGCAAAAGTGCATGGCGAGGCAGGTTTGAGGCAGTGGAGGGAGACTTGAACCTGTAATTATGGGATTTTTCTTTGTATCCTGGCCTTTTTAAATTTGCTCAGGGAATTAGGAGGCTTGTTTTAACGTTCCCTTTTCCTGACCTGAAAATGATAAATCATCATACATAGCCCACAGTAAAAGTACTGGGATTAGATCCATTTCTCTGAGGGAAAGTTCACCAGGCACATCACATTGCCTGAACTTGCAACATGCTTCCAGGAGGTGGCCAGACACGGGTCTCCCTACTTAGACATCAGTGATTTCCATTGCAACCACTCCTGATGAGGTGAACAAATCAGGCAAGGTGCTTAAGCTCTCTAAGTATCAGGGTGATTTTTTTTTTTTGTAGTTGTAAAATGATCATTATCTCTACTTTATAGGGTTGTTATGAGAGTAAATGGGCATAAAGAAGCAACGATACTTAGATGGGCTCAATAAACCATGGTTACCTATAGCCAAATGTGGAACGCAAGGTTGGAGAAATAGATTGAAGGTAAGCATCTGGTTGCTGAAATATTTACAGCCCCCATTAAGCCTCCATACTAAAAAATCATTATGTAAATANTTATAGGGTTGTTATGAGAGTAAATGGGCATAAAGAAGCAACGATACTTAGATGGGCTCAATAAACCATGGTTACCTATAGCCAAATGTGGAACGCAAGGTTGGAGAAATAGATTGAAGGTAAGCATCTGGTTGCTGAAATATTTACAGCCCCCATTAAGCCTCCATACTAAAAAATCATTATGTAAATATCCAAGTTTTTAAATCAAATTTGGCTGATATTTGACATATTCTGGGGTGTTATGTTGCTGATTATAACTTTTTAAGAAGGAATATTTTATAAAACTATAGTGTCACAAATATTAAAATGTTTCACATGTGTTTTAAGACCTAAGCAAATATTTATAATTAGATTCGACACAATATGCCTGCATGACTGCTACCTGTTATATGTATATTGACATAATATGTCTTAAAGAGGCTGTACCATGGTGTTATCTGAATGCGGTGTGACTGTTACTATTTCTCCTGAACACTGATGGGTGGGAGAAAGTAGGAGATTTTGAGCCAGGGATGTCACAGATAGGATGATAGGGCTTTAGTCCTGGGATCACACACAAAAAAAGCAGGTGATCATTAACTAGCAATGCATTACACAAAGGTTCGCTCAAGACTATACTTAGAATGAAAGGTAAATTCAGCCAGCCCTTTGCATTTGTGAGTTCTACATCCTGGATTCAAACAACCCCAGACCAAACTTTTTTCTTTTAATTCCAGAAATTTCCAAAAAAGCAAAACAGAATTTGCCGTGCAGCTGAAATCTGCTACATAGCACTTACATTGCGTTGGATATCAATGCATTACATTGCATTGTTCATTATGAACAACCTAGAAATGATTTAAACTAGATGAGAGGATGTTCACTTATATGCAAATACTATAGGGCTTCCCAGGTGGCACCAGTAGTCAAGAACTTGCCTACCAATGTAGGAGACTTACGAGACACAGGTTTGATCCCTGGGTTGGGAAGACCCCCTGAAGAAGGAAATGGCAACCCATTCCAGTATTTTTGCCTGGAGAATCCCATGGACAGAGGAGCCTGGTTGGCTACAGTTCATAGAGTCACAGAGAGTTGGACACAACTGAAGCAACTTAGCACACAGCACATGCTATTTTATATAAAAGACTTGGGCATCAGCAAATCTTAGTACCCTGAGGGATTGGGAGGGTAGAAAAGTTCATCCTGGAAGCTACTCCCCCGTGGGTACTGAGGGATGACTACATTTCCCAATAAAGACCAAGAAACTGTGTTATAAAAGTACTAACATTTGGAAACTGGCATTCTTTCTCCTTCCATCTCTCTGTTCTTTCCTTTCATTCATCTAACAAAGGTATAGTCCACTTCTGCTGTTTCTCAGGTCAGTCACTGAGTTTATCAAGGTGTTAAACATTGGAAATTCAAAAGGAAGGTTATATTTCTTACCTTTAACATGCACAGGTCTGATAAGATGAAATGGATAACTAAAAATAGAGTAAATCATTGTTACCTGTGCAACAAAGCTGTGTCCTCTATAATAAACACAAAGAATGAAGTAGTTAATCTTTGTGGTCAATAAAAGTTCCCAAGACAGAAGGGAGTAGAGACATCATTCAGGTACGGCAGAAGTATGAGAATGAGGGGTCTTTAGGGCAGAACTGAACTATGATCATCCCTTAGATCCTGCTCTTTAGAGCATCATCAGCTCCTCAAAACTCCAGTATTGGTGTACAGAGCTGCCAAGTTGATTTAGAATGAGAAAAAAATGGTATAAAGTTACATTTCAGAATTTAAATACAACCATTCTCAAGATGGATTTTATCATGTTGATAGAATCCACAGTTGAAGAACCTTGTCTTATATATCTAATATAGAAAATTGTACTGTGTAGATCTTCCTTTATGGTTAGTTTTATGAATATACATATAGGCTTTGCTTAGTCGCTCAGTCATGTCTGACTCTTTGCAACCCCATGGACTGTAGCCCACTAGGCTCCTCTGTCCACACAATCTTCCAGGCAAGAATACTTGAATGGGAAGCCTATCCCTTCTCCAGGGGATATTTCTGACCCAGGAATTGAACCAGGGTCTCCTGCATTGCAGGAGGTTTCTTAATCAGCTGAGCTACTAAAGCCTATATATATATAAATATAAATATATATATTTATAAATGCATACATATATGCATTTATATATCTAAATGGAGGTAGCATTTATATACATAAATGGAGGTATATATATAAATATATATATTTATAAATGAAAGTTATTGTTTCATAGCACTCCAGATATTGAGTCCAGAATTTGTATTTTCAAGTAATATAAATAGATTGCTTTGGCTCCATCTTAAATTATAAACTGGGAAACTTTGTTATTTTTTAATAGGACAAATATTCTTTTATTTTAACATAGAAATGTATAGGAAGATATAAAATTAATAGTATTCTTTAAACTTCTACAGGAGTATAATAGACAATATGTTTTTAATAAGTTCTCAATAAAATTTCACGATTATAGTGTCAGATAAACTTATTTCAGGTTTAAAAATGTAATAATGAGAAATGTGTGTTCTTATCACACAAACATAAAGTTATTTGTTGTAAAGTTCAGTCATCTGTAATCCCATGCCTTTATATAAAATAAAATTAATCTAAAATGAAAGTTCTTTTATTATTTCCCAGCCAACTAAAATAAATGAACAGTGTTCTCTCCTACAGATATCTAATTTCGTAATTACCAAATGCTTCCACTAAAAACTATGTTGTCTCTACTTTCAAAATTAAAAATAAACTCATTGCTGAATTTTTTTATTACCTTCAGATAATTAAGAAAAAGAAATGTGAGAAAAGGAATGACTACTATAATTATTCACTGTTGCATTTACTTATTATTAAATCTATTCCATGAAATATTGAATAATTTCTTTAAACAATGAGGTCCATGAGTCTTTTTACCTGTTTTGCTTTCCTTTTATATCATCATTTATTGCCATGCACTTAGTGAATATGAATGAAACAACTTAGTGAAAATCAAAGGTACGAAATAAATACATACATAACAGAAAGGCTTTTTCACTCTTTCTCATCCTTTTCCTTTTAGTTTTTCTCTCATTAGGTGCCATTCCTAGTCCCAGCCCTGCCAACTAATTAATAGAGGGTTGTTCCAAGCTGTGCTTTTAGCAGAGTGGCTTCCTCCCATTGTATTTCTTTACAGATAATCAATTTGAGCCTCTTTAACTGTCAATAAGTCTGTGCAGTCTCCTTTCTTTCCTCTTGTCATCAGCAAGTGATACCTTTAGAGCTACATGGAATCTACCTAAATTGTCCCCAAGGAGAGAGGGCAATGGAACTAGCCTTTTGATATTCATGGTACTAATAATTTTAAAGAGCCCTTTTCTCTCAAAGTAGAGTTTCCAGCAGTAACGACTGACTGATTATTTATTTCCAAGTGACTGAGGTGGGGAAGAGGACAAAACTAGTGCCAAATGAAGTATTCTACATTATGAGTAAACGGGTTTAAGCATCCAAGTGGAATTTCTATATGAAAATGTAGATAAAGAAAAAGTTAACTTCAAAATTTGTAGTTAGAAAGAGAAAAAAGTCTTGAGGGCAGTGAGGAAGAATTTATTTCATATGTAGTCATAATGTTCTTTACATGAGTAATTAAGTCTGAGAATATTGTACTGAACAATGATGATAGAAATTAATAGATTCTAAATGAAGCATTTTTTAAAAAAATTCTCAACAGCTGTTCATTTTTACTTAGTGTGCACATCTTTCCCCTAAAAGACAAAAGTAAAATTATTCTTTAGGAAGTTAATCACATGCGTCTCATTTCAAATAAAATGTTCTAAAATCCAGTTTCTTCCTGCTGCTGCTGCTGCTGCTAAGTCGCTTCAGTCGGGTCTGTCTCTGTGCGACCCCATAGACGGCAGCCCACCAGGCTCCCCCGTCCCTGGGATTCTCCAGGCAAGAACACTGGAGTGGGTTGCCATTTCCTTCTCCAATGCATGAAACTGAAAAGTGAAAGTGAAGTTGCTCAGTCGTGTCCGACTCTTAGCGACCCCATGGACTGCAGCCCACCAGGCTCCTCCGTCCATGGGATTTTCCAGGCAAAAGTACTGGAGTGGGGTGCCATTGCCTTCTCCTGGATGGAGAAAAATCTCTCCACTGCAGGCGCCTCAGAAAGCCATCAATGGGGAGTGCAGTGCCACCGTCTGGTAGAGAGGGGAATCGCATCATTTTCTCGAGAGTTACATTGGAATTCAATTTTGGAAATGTATCAATAGTATGTAAACGATATTGTTAGACATTTTCCTCATTATAGTGCCATGAAATGTTGAACTTAGTCCATAGATGACATCAGTTCAGTTCAGTCACTCAGTCGTGTCCGACTCTTTGGGATCCCTTGAATCGCAGCACGCCAGGCCTCCCTTGATGTAAAGTCAAAGTATTTTTTAGTTTCATTTCAATAAGAAGCAAGCACTGTCATTACACAATGTCTTAACAACGTCATATGTTAAAATATAAAAAATATGTAATTTGTTTTTTAAAAGGTACTAGGCAAAGGAATATATTTTTCAGGATACATGCATGTCTGCTCAGTCGTGTCCAATTCTTTGCGGCCCCATGAACTGTAACCTGCCAGGCTCCTCTATCCATGGAATTTTCCAGTCAAGAATACTAGAGTGGGTTGTCATTTCCTCTTCCAGGCGATCTTCCTAACTCAGAGATCAAACTTGCATTTCTTGTGTCTCCTCCATTGGCAGGTGGATTCTTTATTACTGAAACACCCGAGAAGCCCCAATTTTTAAGATGAATCTACTGCAAAAATGAGAGCCTCCTACATTCCATTTTAAAGGTGCATGGTTACTTTATAACTTTGTCCTGGTGGGGGATGTGATTTATGCATGCAAATACAGATTACATGGAGGACTTTCATATAAGCTGAGCGAACAGTTCCAGAAGCACATTTTTATATAATTTGTGCAAATGATTTTCCAGTGAAACATGCTTATACATACATTACTTCATTTGACCCTCATAACAACCAATGCAATGTTTATTGTAGATAAGGGAATTGAAGCTCTAAGTGCACAAGACTCTAAGTGAATAATGAATCAGAATTCAAACCCAGGACTCTGATCCAATTTTTATGTTTTCCACAAAGAAATATTTCACTGACTATCTGAAAAATTGTTCTTCATAAGACACTGAAGTTTTTTTGTTAAGCTTTCCAACATTCACATTTACATCCCCATGCCAAAAATAGTCTAACCAGTTATCTACTAGCAAATATATTGTAGCTGATTGTAAAAACACTTATTAGGGATCTACACTCACACTTCTTGACTTAAAATGATCAAAAACTATAAAATATAAAAATTCAAAATAAAACTTTTCTAAGTTGTTTTTGTTGTTCAGTCATTTAGTCATGTCTGACTCTTTGCGACCCCATGGACTGCAGCATGCCAGGCTTCCCTATTCTTCACGCTCTCCCAGAGTTGCTCAGACTCATGTCCATTGACTTGATGATGCCATGCAACCATCTCATCCTTTGTTGCCCCCTCCTCCTGCCCCCAATCTTTCCCAGCATCAGGGTCTTTTCCAATGAGTTATAATGTTTCTAAGTAATTAGTATTTATTATTATAAGAACTATATAAGTATAAAAATTATAATTATATTATTATTTGTATTATAAATAAATTATTTTATAAAATCTACCAGAATGATTTCTCTAAAGGGTCATTTTCTGGCTATATTATCTTCAGAAGCAACTTTGTTGGGGGCTGGCTTTTTGAAATATAACTTCCTTTGAGCCCCATATTTTGCATTAACTTTTTAGCAGTGTCTGATTACATTTAACCTTAAGTTAATACTCCATTACTGCTCAAAGCACTGTCATTCGTTTTCTCTCTGAACATTCCTCATTAATCATATCACTATTAGCACTCAGAATTCATGTATTTTTGAGCTGAAAAATATTAAATTATGAAATAAAAATAATACAATGCTCACTTTATTCTTCTTCAGAGTTCACTAAGACCCTAATAATAGTTGCATCTCATCATCATTATTAAACTATTTACATTAGTAATCAATCAGCATATCCTAATCTGGTTAGGATAAACACAGTGGTAAAGCTAATTGATAACAATAGAGAAAAAATTTAAAACTCAAAATGTGGGGTTATCTTGGAAGTATACTGTTTTGTGTTTTGTTTTGTTTCTTTTTTAAGTAGAGTTAAATTTATTTCATTGAACAGAAGTCATCAGAAAATTTGCCCGTTTGATGAACTCAATTAAGTCTAAAGACCCCAGTCATCGGTAAGTTAAAAAATATTATGCATTTCTTATCATTGGGGTGAAATCAAGCATTTATTTTTGAAAACTTTCTAAACATGCTCTTTATCAACAAAAGGTTAACTATTTGTTTCTTTCTTCAGAAAAGTGAGGCATGGTTTCTAGTGGTTCACAACACTGAAAATATATCTTACTAAGTTTAAGAGAATTTATACTAATATTTCAAGCTAGAGAAAAGGTAAGATCTACCTTCTCCTATGGGCTTCCCAGGTGGTGCTAGTGGCAAAGAACCCGGCTGCCAACACATGAGTTGTAAGAAACGTGGGTTTGATACCTGAGTTGGGAAGATCCCCTAGAGGAGGGCATGGCAGACCACCCCAGTATTTTTGCCTGGAGAATTCCTGGACAGAGGAATCTGGCTGGATACAGTCCATAGGGTCACACAGAGTTGGACATGACTGAAGCAAATTAGCACACACGCATGCACCTGTTCCTATACCAGCATGGAAAACAAATTTATTCTGCATTCACTTTTACACATGTTACCAACTAAAAGGGAAAATGTTCATGCACTTACTAAGGAGATAAAATAAAATCTAATATTCCATTTTATCCCACCAGTTCTGATTGACTAAAGCTGATAAGATTTTTGAATGTTATTTGAATCTGGCATGCCAGATACTCCACCAAACCAAGAACTGTTTTCTAACCAATGAAAAATCTGATTTGATGTAACCAACTGTGCTTAGACTTACAAACTTATTCTGTCCTACTGCAGGTTTCCAATACTTACAAATATACCATGAACTCTTTTTCTTTTTTAGCAGAACAGTGCTTGACTTTGACTTTATTAAGTGAATGCTTGAAAGTATTCAACATTAAATTCAATTTCATTCACATTAATGTTTCTTTATTTTGGGATGCTTCAAAATCACTGCAGATGGTGATTGCAGCCATGAAATTAAAAGATACTTACTCCTTGGAAGGAAAGTTATGACCAACTTAGACAGCATATTAAAAAACAGAGACATTACTTTGCCAACAAAGGTCTGTCTAGTCAAGGCTA